>NDXB01018729.1:166844-199344 GCA_002631895.1 Agapornis roseicollis | reverse complement strand
TACCGGAGTTCAGCTGGATCACGTTCCTGAACTAGCTGACCCCGCAGAGCTGCTGCAGGCACAAAGGCAGAGGAGGCGCAGAGGCAGGAGCAGCCCATTGAGGTCATCCGAGCTGCGTTGGTGCGTGCAGCAGCTCCACTGCAGTGAGTCCTTGACGATGAAACTGCCTTGTGACAGCTCTCAGTGTCCCACAGATAATGACTTCGTGATCGCTTCCGATAATGACACGTGATTTCTCCAGAAAATACCGATTTTAGTTGCCTTAAGGTACCAGCATGAGGTTGTATCTCACAGTAAGGTTCTCGGAAATGTTAACTGACTCAAGTGAAAGAGCAAGGATTGAAACTAAAAGCTCAGTATGCCTCTTGAACAATACAGCATGTGTGAATGTGTCACTCGTGTATCTACAGATCTTGCTTCCCTCAAAATCATGTGGAGATTCTTATGCTTTTGTATTTTAGAACTGGAGCCAAAATCTTGATGAATTCATAACAGCTGTGACTCTGGCTTCCCTGTTTCCAGATTTCTTCGAACTTGCCTGCCCATGACATCAATTCCTGATGGTTTCTCACATACCCAAAAGCACAGACACAGTGCAGACCTTACAGAGCTCAGTGCTTCTTGGAGAGAGCACATGATAAGCAGCCTGTTCCCAGTACTGCCATTATATGCCTTCCCACAGGACTATATACCTCTTATCACATTAGGCTACACATTAACTGCTTTGTCTGAGGATTGTATCTCCCATAGGAAGCTGTGACACAGAGACGTTTGGTTTAGTCTTAATCCCTGTTTGTTTGTTTAGGGAGTATTTTTCCCCATCGCTTTTCTTAATAGTGCTTGATTCAAGCAGGGCTGCTTCCTGGTGGCAGAGGGTACTCATACTACCACTGACCTCCCTTGAAAAGTAGTTGCTCAACACCAGAGTCATACTAGTGGCACCCTGGGTAGACCTCTTAGGGGTAAATTCAGTTAGCATTGGTCTACCCAGTTTGCCAAGGTCTGCGAAGTGATTGGGTGTGCAGGAAGAGAACCACATCTCCAGGTTCCTAGCCCTAATGCTGTGATCAGGATAATTCAAGTTGGAGGAGATTTCCAAAGGTCTAGTCCAGATAGGTAATCAGAAGTTCATAAACTTTTAATATGGCAAAAGAATGGTAGCTGTGTGACATTTCATAGCCTTTCCTGTTGCCACAAAATCCAGCAAGAGTTTGCTAGAGTTGTGCAAAAAATACTGCTTCCCTCACCATCTTTTCTGCCTCCTTACTGAAGGTTTCTGCCTCCACAGCAGTCCCTGGACTGGAAAACTCTAATGTTTCTCATCTATTTTAATACATTAAAGTCATCTTTATCAGCAGTCTAAGCTAATTTGTGTTGAAGCAGCTGGGACTGATGCATGTGGTTTGTTCACCAGCTCTGCTGTGAGGCAGTAATCTCAGGCAAGGAGAAGTAAGAAATTGCTGGGAGGGGGTGTGACACCTTAAGCCACTGAAGCTTGTTCTACTATGAGTATACCCTCACAACTTACATCTTTTTATTTTTTGATAGAGGCTATAAACCTAGCAGTTCTGGCTAAGACATGGTGCTGGTGGGTGTCAGCGGCTGTGGTTAGGCAGGCTCCAGCTGTGTTGGTGGAGGAGAGCATTACTCACAGCCAAACTCCAGAGACTTATGCCCCTTTCCAGCAGTCTGCAAATCTGCCAGCAGAGCTGATTGTGTGCCCTCTCTCTGATTTATTCTAGTCAGTTCAATCAGAAGCTGATACAAATTAATGTAACTCTTCTGCCATGAACATTTGATTTGGTTCAAAAGTGTCTCTTCATCTAAAGTAATAGCAGACACTGTCAGATAAGTTTAAAGCTATCCACTCTTCGGGTCTGTGTCAGATTAATAAAACTGGTTCTGAATTGATTTGGTTATCATTACATAAATTCTATAAACTGTGTCTAACTCAGATGGCTGGCACAGGCTTTTAGCAGAGCTTCATTTGTAACCTCCTCCCACACACAAAGTTCGGCAGGAGAAGGTTGAAAGCATATGAGATGTCTGTGAGTTATGAGCTGCCCTTTTCTTTTGTCTTCCCTTCCCCTTGCAATTTTACTTATCTAGACCACAGGAATTATCATGCTTTCATAATGATCTTTAATGTTCACATGCAAACCTAACTCTACCAAAGGTCTTACAGGCAATGTTCAGAAATGTAACAATGGAAGGTGAAAAACAATAAGGAAGCAATAGAGAAAAGAAGTTGTGCATTACATATTCATGGGCATTAACCTTCAAAGGGAAGTTACACACAATTCAGTAAAGGCATCAGTAGACACACACCGTTAATTTTTGTATGCATACAGGAATTGTTCTTCTGCATAGGTATTTTTATGGTATGATATATAGCAACATGACACATCCACCAACTTCTCTCCTAGGAAAGAATCTCAGATCTGAACCTTGAGAAACTGATGGAATGGCAACACAAGAGGATTTAGTCAACATCTTTCATGCAAGGTACATTTCAAATTGCTGTGAATTGTTCAAGGGAAAGTGACTGATACTCAAATGAGATTTCAGTTAACCCAGAAAGTGAGAGTAGGAATGGACAGAGGTGTTTATCTGATCAAATGTAGACATCTGTCTTGTAGACCCTTGCCTCTGAGTTAACTTTCTTCTATGGTTTTTCATGGTAGAAAGAAACAGGTACTTTAGGGATGCAATTCCCACTTCAACTAAGGTTGACTGTGCCACTAATGTGTTTTAATTTTTTCTGAGCTTATAGCAGATCTAGCTGGTAAGCATAAATGTAAGGGTTGGCACTGCAGATGCCTAAAGGTAGGTGAGAGGAGTCCCAGCTGATGTGTTTGTTGCATTGCTAGATCCAGAGAGAAAACTGTCATGACAGTTATGACTAGGTTGATTAAAATAATGATGAACAAGCTGGTGCTGGATTAATTTAAAATACAGGTAGAAGAGAAGATAGATCTTTGAGTAAACCCATGGTAGGTTGAAAAAACCAGCAGTTCTTCTGCTTTGAGTCTGTGGACACAGATTAGAAGAATTAACAGCAACTATGATATTGTGTTTCTTTGTTTAAATTAACATGCAGCAGCATATTGCATATCTTGGAGCATTACTGTTCGGAGAAGGAATAAGAAAGTAGCTTATAGTGGTCAAAACAAAGAGAGAGGAAGACTTGGACAGAAACCTTGGGGAAAGTAGTCAGGCCTAGGGAGCTGTGTGTCAGCAAATGGTAAGTGGAAATGGAACAGGGAAAAAAAAGTTTATTCACATAATTTCTGACCTGTGGCACACCACTAGATAGTATCAAGTGGCAAAGTTCCTTTTATCTGCCTCCTAGGGTTGACAACTGAGAGGAAATCTCCTGTAATGCACTATTAAGCATGCAAAGAACATTTTGCAATATAACTCTTTCATTCATGTGAATTTTAGGGTGGTTTGCCAAAGATTTGACACTTCTGCAGTTGCACACTATTTCACTGCAGTGATTTTGAACCTCATTGTTCAATTTCAACTACATTTGCAAAAGAGTGAAGGTCTTAATGGTAACTGAATTTCTTTTACTTTTGTAGTAAGTAGCACTGTAGAAAAGATGGACTCAGCTGGTGCCCCTGTCAAACACAAAGGTACACAAAACTTAGCTGATAAAGATTTCATCTGGCAGCAAGCTGCCCATGTTGGGCATGACTGGCAGCTCCATACTTGGTGCTATGCACAGTTGCAATACCGTGTCTGACCTGTAGGCTTTATTGAAGTGATGTGGAACTGGAAATTGATACAAAACCATACTACACTTTGATAGCTTGAACCAAACAGATGCATCAACTAAGCCTGTTAACTCAGACACAGCAATTAATTCAGTTATGCTGGTGCATATTATTCTGCTTTCCCTGTAGATACTTTTCTGACTTAAAAGTGGCAGTTTCAAGTAAGGGAGCTGTTTGGCAGCTCTTTGCACACCCTGATTAGATGCCCAAACCACTAGAAAAAGCACAGTCTGATATATAGTAATGGGTTGCCCAGTGGTTTTTATATTTTAGGCATGTTAGTTCCAGTTCTGTAGTGTGACATATTAGAAGATTAATTGGCTTTAACAGTCTTGTCCTGTAAACACATTCATCCAGGACAGAAGATAGCTACATTTAAAAAGCATTCCTTAACTTATTGGTAATCCTTTCCAGGACTGTCTCACACAGTCCTTTGATTAGTGCCGTGATCAATGGCAGTAAAGGTGGTTATGTTGGAAAAAGATGTGCTGAAAACTGGTGTTCTGGTGTGTGCCTAAGAATTAAGATTCTGCGGGGCAGGAGGTAAGCACACCAGAGGCCATGCATCTGCATTGGAAGAGCAACTGTTAGATCTCAATAGCTGTTTAAACCCCCATCACTGAGTATGTAAGAAGTTCCGTAACTGTAAATGACAAGATGTAATTATATATTAAAGTTAAGCCAAAGTTCCTAACTGAAAAATTAAAAAAAAAAAAAAAAGTTTTAAGGAGAACAAGGAATTTAAATACATGCTGATGATCATGGCGAAGAATCTCTTTTCCCTTTCTGGTCCCCTAATGTGATTACTATAGGGAACATGCAGTGGTTTCCATGTGAACAACTTAATCTGGTTTATATTTTGAGAGTAAAATTGGGAATCTTTTTTTAACTTCAAAATTTGGACTGTATTTGGACAATGTGCATTTTGTTAATGTTGTTCATTTATCTAATAAATGAGAAACATGATTGTGTCAGTGGAGGATCGGTGGCACAAAGAACAGTATCTCATAAAAGCACAGACATTGGTATCACAGCTTTGGTTAAACATATTTTAAATTATTATAACATCCCATTCACATTCTTGGGAGAATATTCACTGCCTACGTTTAAACATGTAGCTGAGATGCCTAAATTAGGAGGCTTGTCTCCCTAGATGCCTTGCATAGTTGAAAGAGTGAGAGAGGCTTCTCCAGAGAGCAATTCAGGCTGTTAGTTAGGCTTCTGCTCTGAATTATCATCTGGAGGAGCCTCTTCAACTTTGAATGCTGTTCTGTGCTATTCTTTGCATCTTTTCCTTGGCAACAAAACTGACTTAATTGATCTCCACCCCTCAACACTTGTTCTTGCCCTCTGCTTTTACATATCTCTGTTGCTTGTGCCAGGACAGCTGTTGCTGTGGTGGCACTGTCAATTAGGCTGGTGAAATCATCTGGGTTAAAAAGAACCCTGCAAAAGAAGGTGTAACTTTTAACCTAGGTCATGTCTCTATCTTGTTTATCACATGACCTTGTAAACAGTTAAACCTGCATATCTGAGGAAGTGATCAGCTTTAGCAAGAGACAGAAATAAGCTGTTGAGCTCGGGGACCTATTTGCAAAGTGTGCCACCAAGAAAAGCAGTATGTTTAACTTTGGGATATAAGTTAAGGAGACTGAGTCTCATATCTAAGAATTGTTCTGTTTAAGTACATGATTTTTATACCACTACAGTTTCACAGTATGGAAGTTTACTATCATTTGCATCACTGTAAGAAAGAGATAATCTTGTATCTCTGTTATCCATGTAAAAATGGTGATAGTCTAAACAAAATAGTTTATAGTACCATGGGAAGGTATGCTAGACTTTATCAGTAAGCCTATAAATAGGCATGGTGTTGCCACTAACACAGAGCAACTGCAATTGAGTTTGAATAGCTTAAGAAGTTTACAGTGCAGACATCTGCACATAAGCTAGTTGCCTTAGATTCTTTTCAAAATCAGTGGAAAATCTCTCTATGAAATACTCAGATATCTACATCTGTCCAGCTGAATTGCACCCACAGGCTGTGTGCCTCCTCCTTATAACAAAGAGCACTGCCAACTACAACAAGCTAGGTTCATTGCCTTGTGTACTAACTTCTAAAACCTCCCAGGCTCAGCTGCACACATGTGACTAAAGCTTCATTTTCTGATTATTGGAAGTCCTTCCAGTTAGAAGGGACTTGATGCCACTAGTGAGCACCTTTAGGATACTGTCCCAGTCTCTGGCAGTTATTTCATGTTGCTACAGAATTAACCGTCCTGATTTAATACAGTATTCTTTTAAAACATGCATGTACTAGAAATGATGGCTACAAACCCAATGAGGTGAGAGAACTGTTAATAGTTTTTAATAGTTATTAATTTTGCATGGCATGTTGTGCTGCTTTTTAAAGTTCTAATAAACTGTGAAGAGATTGTTTAATTATATTCATCTGTGGCTTTCCATACCTCGACCTGGCTAATTGCTTTTATTAGCTGAAGTACTCACCTCTTTCTGGTCTTCTCCATGAAAGCGAGAATGAAGATGTTCCTAAAGAGTCCTAAAGAGTAAGGAAGAAGCTAAAATCCACAGGGAAGCATAGCTGAAGCTAAGTTTCTGTATGCTTAGCTGGAGATAAACCTATATATGCTGGTCTCTTCATGTGTGCATTTCCTCATTCAAATATTTTTTATATCACCTTAACAGAAAAAAAAAAAAATGTCTGAAAGTGTTGTTTTCATTTTTCATGCACTTTTAAATGTAATGAAGTTACAAAATGAAGCTGTTGTGGTTTAACCCCAGTAGGCAGCTCAGCCCCACACAGCCACTTGCTCACTCGCTCAGTCCCCACCCAGTGGAATGAGGAGGGGGGGCAGAATTGGAACACTAAAAGTGAGAAAACTTGTGTGTAGGAGTAAAGACAGCTTAATAAGTAAAGCAAAAGCTGCACACAAATGAAGCAAACCAAGGAATTAATTCACCACTTCTCATCTGCTAGCAGGTGTTTGGCCATCTCCAGGACAGCAGGGCTCCATCATATGTAATGGTTGCTTAGGAAGACAAACTCCAACATTCCGAAAGTCCCTCCTTTCCTTCTTCCCCCAGGTTTACATGCTGAGCATGATACCATATAGTCTGGGATATCGCTTTGGTCAGTTAGAGTCAGCTCTCCTGGCTGTGTCCTCTCCCAGCTCCTAGTGCACCCCCAGCTCACTCACTGGTGGGGTGGTGTGAGAAGCAGAAAAGGCCTTGGCTCTGTGTAAGCACTGCTCAGCAGTATCTAAAGCATCCCTGAATTATGAGGAGTGTTTCCAGCACAAACCTAAACCACAGCCTCATACCAGCTACTGTGAAGAAAATTAACTATCCCAGCCAAAACCAGTATAACTCTTCACATCCTTTTACAGTGGAGAAATGCATGTTTAATGAGGGTACCTGTGCAGAAGAAGATACAAGATTGGGGTTTCCTTAATTGCAAGTTATAAAAGAAGAACAAAGGTTATTAAAAAATAGTATTTAAAAAGCTCAGGAGAGTAATACTCGACAGTTTTCTCAAGGTGGAAAGGTGATTCTGTGCTGTTTGTATTCTGGGTTCCCTTCTACTGCCATTTGAGGGGGGAATCCCAAGAGTGAACTGCCCAAGATCCATGCCTTATCTTGAAAGCATGGAATGTACATAAACAGGTCCCCAGGGAGCAAGCTAAGAGTTAAGCAGGGGGAACAGTTGGGTGTCCAGGCTTTTTTCTTTGACCTCAGTTCAGGACATAGTGCAGACATCTCTTTAAGTGCCTGGGTTTAGTCCTGTGCCGGAATGAGTACCATATAAACATATAGGATCATACAGATTATCTGGGTATGTATGTTAACTGTATACAGACTTTGAAAACAGAAGTGGTTAATACCATCTATCAGAAGCACCTTAGTGTTTTATACATACTGCTGAAATAAAGCCGCTTCCATTCCTAGTTAGTAGCTGTACCTGCAACACAGCAGAGCTTTGGCTAGCTCTTAGATCTAAAAATAAGTTTTCCTTCCTGAGATACCATCCACTTCAGTGATACTCTCAGTAGGAATGGAATGCAGAACTGGGACAGATTACATTAATTGTTGTCTAGAAGCTTTCTATCCACTGCACAGGAAACCTTCATTGCATTTTTCATCACACCATATGGCATCTAAGTATAATGTGATAAAATTACAAACACAGGACAATAAATAACATTGTGATTATGTATTATGGGTGCCACCTCATACCTACACAAGTAATTACAGTTGGAATGAATAGTGGAGATTTGAGTGCTATATCTAGGAATATATTGGAAAGGACACAATTTGTCATTAAGGATGGCAATTGTCTCATCTGACTTTACTGATTCAGTAATTAGGTGTCTGCACCAGGCCAGTCATCTGTGACTGCATCTGTGATCAGTGGAGAGGAACAGGCACTTCAGAAGATAAATGGCCCCTCTGGTCTTACACAAATATTTTCAGAGCAGTGCATCTCAAAATCTCACACAAACAGAAAATCTTCAATAGCATTTTACAAGGGGAGAAAAAGAGAATACATCCAGGAAAACCTGGTCACACGTTGTAACCTTTCTCAGATGAATCTCCAAGTCTATTCTCCACTTCAGTAGGCAACTGTCAGTAGTGAAGTTTTTGATGATGTTTATTTAAGCCATATTTGATATGTTCCAATGATGAAAGTTTCACCATTTCTCTAGGCAGACTATACCAATGCTTATTTTTTGCTTAATCCTGGAGACCTGTCTAGTGGTTTAGTATAAATCTCCTTTGCTGCAATTTATCCCCACTGCTTGTTGTTCTAAAAGATACAATTTATTTCATCCTTCTTTGCAACTACTTTTCACATACTTAAGGATTCCTCTCCCAGTTTTCTCTGTTCTTGACACCATTTGTGTCTTGACAGGGAACTAAAGTACTAGTAAAGTGATACTTAGTAGGATTTAAATATTCCCTCACCTACCCCTTCATGGCCCCCAGTGACCTCAGTGGTCCACTGACTCCCTGATGGCACTGATATATCTTGATACACTCACAGTTACACCGCCATAATGCTGTTACTCCTGGCTAAGTTCACATGAGCACTCCCAGTTCATTCTGTCCTTCTTGGTAAAGGGGGGAGAAGAGGGAGTTAAGTGTTTGGTTGTTTCTGTCACTCCTTTATGGACACTGGTTCACAGCTTTCAAAGGCATGATGCCCACACGCAATAGTGAGAACGTGGGGGCTTGTCAAGCAGTGGGTTTTGGCGTGGGTTTTTTTCACTTGCTGTTTTCACAGAGCTTCCCTGCTTTCTAGTTTCTTTACAGTGGTACTTTAGTAATTTCCACAATGCATTAAACATTAATCTAGCCATTTTGTTTGTGTGTACTGAAATATGCTTAAGGATTTTCTGAGTTACTCCTAGCACAGCATATTTCACAGCACTGTACATTATACCATAAAATTACTCTTAACATGTTAATTTAAAACATATTTTTCTTGAGATTAGTTCATAAAGAGAAAGGAAGTAGGATATTTAGCTCCAGACAGCACTTGGAATAGAATTCAGTTATTTCCGTACAGCATCTTTCCTTTGAAATATCACTAAATGATTTCCAGAGAGAGGAAGAATGTGATTTAATGATCCCTTGCACAGCTCAAACACCTTTCATCAGACCATCTCAAAGCATTTCAGACAAGCCTGAAAGCTTGTCTGGTTTCCCCCAACTATTTCAGTTACCCTAATAAAAGGTACCGTGTCTTCCTACACACCTTGTATTGTTTAGCACTCAAAGCATTATCATGCTTGTTTTAAAGGTAACTAAAAAGGGCACAAAGAATCCACGTAGTTTTATTTCAAACAGTTAATCTACGATGAACTCTGTGGGGTCTTGCTTTCACTGAGTCTCCAGCACTTGCAGAATACATGTTCTCAGATTACAGGCAGACATGTGGAGCAAAGTCTTCATCCCACTGACATCAGTGGCAGAATTCCCATTGATCCGAATGAGGCTGAAAATGTGTCCTAGCTTTTCTAACTGCTGCCTGCCAAAATCGACTTCAGACCTGTGCATCCTTCCTGTCTTGTGCGTCACCATTAGCGATGAAGGTCCTGCAGTCCACGTGTCTGCCATTGCATTCTCAGGAAGAGATCAAGACAAATCCAAATGAGGAATGAGGAACTCCAGCAACAGGAGGAGTCTCAGCACAGTGAGGGTATGGTGTGTCGTTAACAATCTCCTTGCAGTTACTGCAGATAGATCCATCTGCCTATTAATGCATGTGCTTTGTGCTGACAAAAGGAGATGTATGAAGAGCCGTTTGTATCAGCTTGCCCTGACCATGGACATGTGCTCTCCTCACCCACAAGTATCCCAGGTTGCAGGTGTGCTGCCAACACTACCACAAGGGCTGTGTTAGGTCTCTGCTATCATGTCTGAGCCTTTCTAATTAAAGGACACTCTAACCTGTTTGAGAAAATCTGGAGGTCTCTTCCAGCTTATGTTGTGCTTAACTGGGACTGTGCATTTGGGCACTCAACATCAAAAGCAAGTGTTGCCTTAAAGGATTAGTCTCAAGAAATTATCAATAAGACTTTCTAATATAATGTCTGTGGAGTGTGCACTATCATCAGAAGCCACATTTTACAACAGAAAAATAAGCACTTTAAAATACAGATTTAAAAAAGGAACACAAAGGGAGAAAATCCCTGTGTGTGCAGTGTACGGATGTCTTCTCCTGCTCTTGAGGATGGCTGAACATGGTCCTGATGAGAAAAAGAGGATTTGTTCGTTCTCACTCTCTATATTGTCCATTTGTCTCTTGCTGCAGAGGTCTTCTCAAGCCTGATGGATGTGTAACCACCCAGTCTTAGTATATTCTTGATGATTTTCTAGTAAAATGCTCATCAAGTCCTCTGGCTGTGGAGCTAGACTGAGAATAGAAAGCTCTTGCTCATCTGGCATTTGTTACCTACAGCTGCCTTTCCTCTTTCATAGGTATTTCAGGTTATGGATAAGCTAGAGGACAAAAGAGAGTTTTTTGTACCGCCAGGTTTAATTTGAATCTGAAGAACAGCAAACAGCCGAGGTCTGAGAGCAGCTCCTAGACTCACAGAAACATTCTCATGTCTTTTTGACTGAATTAAATGTTGGTCTTTCAATTACATCTTGTATTATGAGCTGCTTGCAAATCTTTGTATCTGATCATTCTCTCATTGTGTTGGAAAACAATATGTGGGAGTTTCTTTCCATACTCCATCTTTGTGGGTTACTTGCTAGTAAACTAATTTTACATGACTCAGATTTAAATAATAAAAAGGCTTAACTCCAGTCTGAGAAGAGTTTATTGTCCACAACTGTAGCCTAGAGACAAACTCCAGCACCTTTGGGACTCAGCTGAGGCAGCAATTAGGCAGCATTTTATTGTGATGCAGTGAGTGCGCAAAAGATGAAGCTGGACTACTCTCAAGAACTTAGAAACAAAATTGGCTTCCTGGAGAGAGAACATAAGAAATCTGGCAACCTAAAAATATTTAAAGAGCTTAGGGCTCCCAGGGGAGAATTTCAGGCTATTGAAGTGGAAAAGACTGAGCATTTGCTAAGATTGGGGGGAAAAAAAAAAGAGAAGGGAAGGGGGGTTACACGAAAAACGACAAAGTGTACAGATTTTTTTTTTCTACTGTAGCATGTTTCAAAGGGGAAAATATAATAAACCTGAAATCAATCAGTAGCACAGACTTCAATGCAGCGTTCCAAATCAAACAGCCCTGGCTTGAAAACAGGAGTCAAAGAAACCTTTTTTTTTCCCTTTCAGAATTATAAGGGATTGAGGCCAAGAAACCATTAAATGAGGTGAAAGGTCTAGGCTAGAGGGCATCTTGAGCAAGCCTAATGAAGTCATGGTTGCTTCAGCAGCCCCGTTCCCAAAGGGATTTGCTGTGTCTGTCACTGCATCTCTGTTCCTCCTCTGAATCTGGCTCCCTGGCCTGTGCGGTTATGTGCCAAAGCGTGCCCTACCACACACCATATGAAGCCCCCTCCTAGCAGCCCTGTAGCGTGTAGCATCTCTATGTCAAAACAAAGCCATACAAAATGTGATTTATCTTGCTTGTTATTTGACGTGTGTCATGCAGACATTTACCTGTGAGCTAGTCATGCCTGACTCCCTGTATTGTCAGCAGGGAACAGCAGGAGCTTACAAGGTACAATTTAGCTCAACTGAGCATAAATTTCTATCATATGCCAAAAGCATCTGTTTCTCTCTGACTTCAAACAGCGTCCTAAGGTGACTAACTCACAAATGGACACCTACGGCTTAAACATCTACATTTGCTCAATGAACTCTACCCACATGACTAGCACTACACCAGTGCAGACTATGTATCAGAGGTTTCTCTGCTGTGTTCTGGCTATGCCTTCAAGTACCCTGTATCTAGGACTAAGAGGAATTAGCTAAACAGTTTACCTTGTGTCCCAGCAGTAATGAGGGGGATAAAGGATGCAGAATACTTGCCTTATTGAAGTCTCTTCCTTTCTTGTCACCATTCCTCTGCGTGATGCTGACAGCCATGTCCATAGGTCTGGGGGGTTAAGGAGCAGCTCTTTGTAAGGAGGTAGGGATGTGGGACACCACAGAACAGGACTGGAGGAGGCTAGTGGAGGGAAGGAAGGATGCAGTGGGATGGAGGTGAGGCCAGGATGCTTTATTTGCTGTAGTAAGTAATAGCAGCCCAGTCTGTACTTCAGGCACCTGCAGTGCAGCGCATTTGGCATGCCTGAGTTGTATATCTGAGCGCTGTATTCTTTAGCTGAGGGATAGATCATCCTGGTGTGTTCTTCACCTGTGTCCTGGAGCAAGAGCACTTGGGGCTGCTCTGCAGGTAGAGAGTACATCACATCTTATGGCTCTGGCGTGAAACCCTGCCACAGACATCCTAACTGCACCTGGTATTACAGCCTTGCCTCAGTCATACAGCTCCACTTGTGATTTTGTGTGTCAGAGACAAGCTCATCAAATCGCAAAAGAAACCCCCAAAGGTCTTGTTCTGCTCTTCTGTACCTGACTAAACTTCATCTACACAAACTTTTGATGTCTCTTTTGACTTTGACAGCACTACACTGTTAGGCAAAACTCATGATTTTTAAATAGTCCCCTGAGGAGTACCCATTCTGTACATACTCAGTTTGTTCTCATAGTCCCAAGGCTTCCCTTTCATATATTTAATGTCATAGGCTTCCCATTCAGTTCTTCCATTGCTAATTTGGAGGTTTCTATGCTGTCTGATTGCTATTTGCAGGGCAGAAAGGGTTTGTTGCTGTTGTCAGCAATGTGGCTGATACACAGCAGTGTTAAGGGCCCAGCATCAGCAAGCTGCCCAGTACTGCAGGCCTCCGTTGAGCTCTACACACATACTGTAAAGCCATCCTGCTCTTCACTATTGCTAAATTGCTCAGAATCCATCTCTTTTGTTTGTCAGAAATTAGGCACCTCTGGTAAACAATGAACTGCAGGGAAAAGGACAGCATTATCCTCTCTGAAGCATACCAGCATAGCAGCCAATTTCTGGATACACCATTCACAGACCAGAAAGCAAAGGCTGGTGTGCAAATGTAGCAGCAAACGCAGTGTTCCCTGGAGAGGCTGAGCTGTAATGTGCGCAGGCAATGTGGAGCAGTTCTGGATGAGCAGAGAACATGCGCATTTCAGTGTGATGCAGATGACTGTGGCTCTGGTGTTGCATGGTGCAAGGCCAGATATGTACTTAAGGCATTTTCTGCTTCAGCAGTGTCTGCTAGGAACATGATACAAGTTTTCTATATGTCCAAAAGACCTAATGTAAATGCAGTCATGTCTGTGGGAGATGGGGAGTCAGACCCTATGCCCGAGACAGATGTTGAAGTGTTCTGTGCCACTGCCATGTCAGTGATGAAGAGCAGTGCACACTGCACAGCACTCCGTGATGCTTAAGAGGAGACAGTGCTGAGAACCTGCTCCAATGCACCCATCCTGCACTTGACCAGTTGACCTGCTTTGTGGTGGAGATCCTGTTGCTTTGCTAAAGTGATGCAGAGGAAAAAGAAGGTGGTGGAGGTTGGCTGGGTTCAGCAGTACGTGGGGATGCACAGCCTGGGCTATGAGGGAAGGTGATTATAACTTAAAAAAGTTCTGTTGCTGACAGCAGCAACATGCAGCCTCAGAGTCATGGCCTGTGGTAGGAATTCAGAACCATGTACCCTTCTACAGTAGAAGTGCCTTTGTTGCTGAAGAGCATCCACAGACAAAGCACATTTTGCAGCAAGACTTGAAAGAAGCAGGTATAAACCCATTGTCATATTGCTCAGTGACAAGAAAATAAATGTTTTTATGCCTACCAAGATGTGACTGGCTCATCCGTTATTTAACCCAGTCATTCATGCTGTTGTCATGATCCATGTGTAGTTTTTCTGACAAAAGACCTTACACAGCTTCTTGGCCTTTGGAAGCAGTCAGGATCTGGTTGTATTGCACTACACATGGTGCATACCGATAGAAAGTCCAGAGACTCTTCCATGAGCTCTGCTTATGGCCATGCAGATTAGCCCAAATCTGCAATTTAAAACCAAACAGGCTCTTTCAAAAGCCTTAAGCCTTTTCTTTTTTTTATTATTATTTTAAAGTTGCATATTTAATAAATCTTTCACCCAAAACGCAGATTATTTTATAGTAGAGATGTGATAGGAGACCAGATGTGCAAAGTGTCAAGTCAGAAAGGGTTAGTTTAGAACACGTATCACACACTTTAGAAGCACCAGTAGCGCTTGGTAGTTTTGCTGAGATGTGCTTTGAGAGTCTCAAAGCGTTCTATACACAAGCAGCAGTCATGCCTCTACCATAAGAGATATCAGTATTACTCCCACTAGAGATAGGCAAATTGAAAACAAAGGGGCAGGGATTCATCTCTTGTCAGTGAAAGAGCTGGGGTTGGTTTCACTTGTCCTGATTTTTTGCTCTAAGCACCAGCAGTGTTTCCCAGCTACCCTCAGCTGATTAACAGTGGGGCAGGAAGCAGAGTAAAGCCTAATGAGGCCAACGTTCATCTCAAAGTAGATTGATACCAATGGAACTCAAGTAGCTGCTTTGAAATTACTTCAGGTTGACACATCAGTAAAGTCAGGAAGATCAAGACCTGTGCATTTTGGGAAGGAAAGAGGTCCTATGGGCAAAACTAACACAAACTAAAACTAGACTGTAGGTGGAGGACTAACTTCTGATTATGAGAACTATTTATCTGCTCTTCATTTTATAGTGGAGTTTGATAAATGCTGTTACTTTCCTTGTTTTACAGTTATTTCACCATGTACATGGAACCCCCAGCTAAAATGAACCTGTTGTTCACTAGGCACTCTGAAAACACAGGGCAGCAAATGTGATAAACCTAGGCAAGGAGATGGCAGAGGCAAGGGGCCTTGCTTCAAGCCACAGAAATGAGGTGGTACCACGTGAAACAGAGCCCAGGTTTCTGGACCTCCAGGACTCCCTCTGCCTTTCTGCACACATCTACATGGACAGAGTCATTTTCAGGTTCTGGAGCAGAGGGAGAAGGTAAGATCCCTTCCCAGGCAGAGGGGAGCTCAGACAAAGCCCTTTGAGTGCCATTCTGGTGGGGAACACTTGTTTAGCTCCTGTCATGCCATCCTCCTGCAGGACTGACTTCCTCAGAGGTTCCCCCTCAGCTTCCTCCCTGAGAGTCTCCTCATCCTCTGCTCCCCCCACTCCTGGGCAGAGGCCAGTGCCATGTGGACATGCCTGTGGAAATAGCTTCTCTCATGGATGGAGGACTGCACACTCCCTCTGGAGAAAGAAAGGGCTGTGATTATTGCTCCCAGAACTGGAGTAGCTATTTACACACCGCAAGAAAATGTTATCTGGGGGGCAAAAGGGAGCTGTAATGTTTTCCTGTTACAGTAGTTGGCAGCATTTCTCTATAGCCCAAGCAGTTCTTTCTTAATGGGATCTTTACTCCTTGCTGTAAGTTTACTAGAGGGAGAGAACAATTCTGGAATTCAAACAAAATACACTTGGCAGTAAGATAGGATTAAACCCTGGGAGCCCAATAGTGACTGAGCAAAAGCAGAGCAGAGCAGGACCCAGAACCAGGAGCCTGAGATGAAGAGACACTGGTGGGTAGGTGCAGAGACCAATGTATTATATGTACAGTGATTTTCAAAGCAGAGGCTATTGGAATAGGTACAGTAAGAACATCACTTGCAGGTTTTTCTGGGTTCGTCCAGATGTTTCAGCTTACAAAATTTGAGTGATGGCATGGGGAAATGGAAATCAAATGAGTTAGCTAAGACAACTGCACTGGGGGGCTGAGGTTGCTGAGGGAGCTGATCAAAGACATGGAGGCGTGTTTCATAGAAATACATAATTAGGAAGTGAGGTAGCAACCTGCCTCTCCTACAGAACTGATTATGAGCCATTCAATGACCCTCATTTTCCTTTCCCATTAACATCTTGTCTCTAATCCTCCTTTGCTTCAGGGGGAGGTTAGTGGAGAAGCTGCTGTGGGTTAACCCTGGCAGAACTTGTCCTGCCATGTGTAGCTTCATCTTACAGTGGCCACACAAACCTGACACACAAGAGAGGAATGAGCTTCAGGGAATGCGGGATGGAGGGAGGCTCTTGTTCAGCTGGTTGCCAATGTTTGCCCCTGTTTCCCTTATCAGTATGATAAGGAAGCAGGGGAGCAAGAGCACTGGGTCCTCTTTTCCACAGCTCCCCATGCAATTGAAGCACTGGTGCTTCACCAGATCCTCTCTCCCAACCACAAATACACTCTGCCATCAGGAACACCCATCAACCATAAGCAACAAGGGTACCCACTTGATTTTGGGCACGATTTTGTGCCTTGAAGAGTGTATTGCCCCTGTTGTGGCACTGGTGGCTGATACAGGCAGGGTATAAGCTGCTGTTGTAGCTATGACCATGATGTAGCAGGTTATATTACATTAAATCTAGTTAAATCTAGTGCACGTGTTGCACTGAACACATTTGAAAGGTGGGTGCATAGCTGGATGGTAAAATAGTAAACACCTCAGGCCTAAATACCACAGGAAAACCCCTCACTTGCATGTATATCAAATGTGTTTTCCTCATGGCACCATTCTTTACCAGATGGTTGTTAAACCCCTTTTCTCTATGCTCAAAGGAGCAGAGGAATATTTGCATCCCATCCCAAGGTAGCTGCCTGCCCTGACACCCACCCTCCAGCACTTGGGGAGTTTTGCAGGGGACCGCAGAAGCAGAAAGGCTACTCTTGCACTTCCCATCTCAGCACCATCTCCTTGTGCCAGCCCCAGCATCCCCCCTGCCACTTGGGCAGCCCGTTCAGCCCACTGAGCCAGCTGAGAAGTAACCCTACCAAAAGGGAAAGAGAAGGAGGGGAGGGTTGTACCAGGACCAATCAGCCTCTGGTGCCGCGGACCCTACAGCCAAAGCAGCACAAGTGTCAGCAGAAGCGAGGAGCTGCCTTCTGGCAGGAGCCCAGGTCTGGGTTAGCTTAGGCCAGTTGTGAAACTGCACATTGGCTCAGCCCCCGAGCTGCTGAGGGAGCTGGTGTGCTGCAGCCATTCCAGCCCATCCTGACCTCACCATGGCAGGCTTCAGTGCTGCTGTGTGTGAACCAGGAACACATCCAGGTACTCCTGCAGTTCATGTCTGCAGCCTTTAGGAGTTAATACCTATTATCCCAAGCAAGAAAGGAGCAGTTTCTTACAGCACGTGCACTGCGAAGACCCTGCAAGGGTGATTTAATATTATCCCAGGAGAGTAAGTGCCTCAGAGCAGAGCTAGGTCCTGCTCTCCTCCAAAGCAGGAGGCATAAATAGTTAATAGAGGAAAAAAAAAGGACAGCTATGCTTGCGGTTTACACCAGGGAAAGTGAGAACAGACATTAACCTTATGGCTTGTCTTCTGACAAACAACACAAAGTTTTGGATGTTGTTTCAGTAGAGTTGCAGCAGCCATGGTATCTGGCTATAATCAGGGAAGGATTTATAGGAAGAAATAAGGTCTTTTACCAGACCAGCTGAGAACGTTGTAGAAAGCAGACACCGTCCAGATACATAGGCCCTTCTTCTGGCCTGTTTCAGGTTTGAAGAACTTGGTGTCTATGAAATCATGTTTTGCCTAAAAAATAGGCTGGTATTGCCAGCTGTATCCTGGGCTGCATCAAAAGGAGCATGACCAGCAGGTCGAAGGAGGTGATCCTGCCCCTCTACTCTGCTCTCATGAGACCTCACCTGGAGTATTGTGTGCAGTTCTGGTGTCCTCAACATAAAAAGGACATGGAAGTGTTGGAACAAGTCCAGAGGAGGCCATGAGGATGATCAGGGGACTGGAGCATCTGAAGACAGGCTGAGAATGTTGGGGTATGTTCAGCCTGGGGAAGAGAAGGCTGTGTGGAGACCTCATAGCAGCCTTCCAGTATCTGAAGGGGGCCTATAGGGATGCTGGGGAGGGGCTCTTCATCAGGGACTGTAGTGATAGGACAAGGGGCAATGGGCTCAAACTTAAACAGGGAGATTTAGGTTGGTTATGAGGAAGAAATTCTTTCCTGTGAGGGTGGTGAGGCACCGGAATGGGTTGCCCAAAGAAGTGGTGAAAGCTCCATCCCTGGAAGTGTTCAAGGCCCAGATGGACAGAGCCTTGAACAACCTGGTCTAGTGGATGATGTCCCTGCCCATTGCAGGGGGGTTGGAACTAGATGATCTTAAGGTCCTTTCCAACCCAAACCAGTCTGTGATTCTGTGTATAAACCTCTTTTCCACTGATCTTGCTGCACTGCTGGTTTAAGGGTACTCTTCAGGGAAAAGTTTCAGCTTTTTGAAAATGAACCTGTTTTCAGCTGGGACTTCTATTCCTGATTCTGGAAATTCAGTCCTCACCCTTGAAACGTTAATTCATAGAGGCACATTGTTAAAGGCACGTTGGAGGCAGGAGTGCAGTGCAGCCAGTTACACACTGAATTAATTCTTCTCCCTTTTCCCCCCTACCAGGCACAGCCACACACCACCTAGTGAAGTAACAAAGAACGCTGCCCGACATGATGTGCACACGGAGGTTACATTTATTGTGTTAAACCATGAAATGATGCCTACTGGAGGGCAGGCATATGTTTTCAGACCCAAGTTATGTGTTTTAAGGTAGATACCCTGAGGAAAGGGTCTTTCCCAGTCTTTGTTGTTGTGTAAACTGGGGCACTTATCAACCACTACTGTGATGGGATAGATACTGGTGAAAAATTAAACTTACAGAAAAATTGCTTACTCCATGTTTTCAGTAACCTTGAAGGGGCCTGTAAGGTGCCCTAAAATACTTAGTGGCTAAAGGCAGTTGCTGCTTAAGAATAACTCTATCACTGTGTAGCTGTGGCACAGAAGTGGACTCCTTGCACCCAAAAGCCAGGTTCATCCCACTGGTAATAAGGCTGCAGCTTGCCCTGAGGAGCTGAGGAATCTCTATGAGTCCTTCCTGCTTCAGGCTGTCACACTGTAGCAGCAGCCAGTGCTACAGGAAGCAATGCTGAGCACACACCCTCCCTTTGTGCTTTATGAACCTTACAGAGGCAGCAAACACTTGTCTTTTGTCAGCGAATAAAGCACAGAGTGTAAGACACGGAAGATTTATAGGTATAGCGTCCCAGCACTGTGTGCTTGGTTTTACCCTCACTCAAATCCCATTTACTTTAATGGGGATGTTGCTGCTAAAACCCTGCATGATGTTTAAAATATTTACCCCATAGGGAACAGATAATCTGGGACGTAACAAGGTGCCATTTCCTACCAAATGTGTTCTCTGACTATAACCACATGTTAATGGTACAATTTAGGGCCATGCTAGAGTGAAGCGTCAATTCACCACTTACCATCACAGTTAAGCTGTGCTGCCATGTGAACTGGGGAGGGTCTGTTTGCTGTCATGCTGACATTTGTCAGATAGGAAAAAGAGAAAGAATAGTAAGATAGCAGCACTGGAACATCAGGCTTCCTTGTGGCTTCCTTTCTTATTTTTTCTTTTAATCTTCATAACAAAACAATTTAGTTTTGGAATCCAGCTCTGACGTTCATTAGATTTCTGTGGGCACTGCAATGGTGGTCCTCACTGGCGACCAAGAGAAATGGCGTGGTGGCTCTAGAGGCCACATCAAGCATGGCAGCAGGATGCTTCATGTCACAAATTCTGTCTTCCTTTCCAAGAGTGTCAAAATGCTGCCTACCCCTTCCCTTTGCCAGGATTTTACCATTCTGCTATGGTCATCAGTAGATTTTATTCTGGCCTTTGCAAAGACAGGAGCTGGGTTCTCCAAGGTGTCACTTACCCCTTCCTTTGCGCTGAATAAAGGCACATCAGCACAGCACAGCTTAAGACCTTCAACGGAACTATAAACCCAGCAGTTCCCATGAAGCCCATCTCAGAAACTGTAGCTCCTCTTCTACCCAGACTAAAGCAGTATTTGCCTGACTTTCCTTGTCAGTAGACAAGGGGACAGACTCATTTTGGGATGTATTAATGGGTGTGCTGGGAGGCATTAACCACAGTCCCTCTTCTTGAAATGGCTCAGCTTGATTTCTTATGGAAATGAGGGTCTGTGATTGCATGGGCAGGTGTATACATATGTCTCAGCCTGTGCTTTTCTGCCCTTCCCCCAGAATTCACTGACCAATTTCAGCAATCCCTAACAGAGGAGTAGCAGTCTTAAAGATAATTAAGTTGCTAAACGTTCATTAAAGTCGGCAGTGAATTACAGGAGAACCTATTGTCATTTAAAATAACAATGTGGCTTAACACTAACTTGCACAAAGAATCCCCACCAGGGAGGATATTATGCAAACCTGTTTTTCCTCCCCACACGTGTTTTAGCAGAGCAGGATCCAGCCCATAAAGCTGCAGTTTCCTTCTAGATTGTTTCTAAGGTTGGGATCCCAGATATGTTATTCCATAGATAATTAACCACCAAGCACTAATGAGTTCCTTCAAACATGGTCAAGACTTAGCGGTGGTTGTGCCATGACATCCTACCAAAGCAAGCAGTTTATTCAAAACTGCAATGGGATCACAAGCAGTGTTACCCAACCCACTAGAAATAGCCTAGTGGGATTAGAGAAGTTCATTTGGATCTGGTGTATGCAGTAGCATCCAAAGGGTTCTCATCATGTCTTTGCATCAAGCCTAGCGTTTGTGTTGTTGCTCACACATTTTGTACTCTAACCCCATCCATTTTGTGCATGCTGGTGCAGCAGCAGCACAGGAGCAGCTGTGTTACCCAGTTGCTGCTTCACAGGGAAGAATGGTCTCACTTTGCAGCCCTGCCTCACAAACATGAGACAGCAGAGTCCCAAAGCACAGCTTCAGCAACTGGGTGACACTGCTTCTTCAGGAACCCAAAACCCCTTGTGCTGTGACACAGAGCAAGGTGGGAGTGACCGGCATTCCCTGCTCATCCCCGAGCCCAGAGCTACCACTTAAAACAGATGTCTGTGTAAAAAGGGCCTCACACCCGCCAAACCACCAGCCTCAAGCTTCCTTCCTTGTTTCTTCAGGCCTCGGAACAAGAAAAGCATTTGTGCAGTGTTCAGTGCACCCCGTGGTTTTCTCTTCTCGCTGAAGACATGCTATCTAATCTCCCCCGACCAAAAGACCAGACAGCAAGCCTTACAAGACGGGAGGAAAGATGTGAACAGTGAGGCAATGTGCACTTTGCTCCGCTGGCTTCACTTTTCAACACCAGTAAAAGAGGAGGAAAAGCACGGGTCACTGTTGCAGACCTCACAGGAGAGGCACTTGAGGCTGATAAAAGGTGCCTCAAGTATTTACATGTATTCTGCAGTGTGGTGCTCGCAGCACTAAACTAGAGAAAATCCATTAATGCAAAAGTCATCTTGGATCGGAAAGTTTCAAGGGTTCAATTTTAAACTGTGTCGAGAACTTCGTGTTCGGTTGCTGCTTTGCTTTTGGTTCCTGTTTTTGCTAGCGTTGAGAAACAAGGTGCCTTAGGAAGCCACATGGTGTGTAACATGCAGTATCAGCCTGTATACAAAGGAAGGAAGATGATGTGGCAGAACATTGTTGAGGAAAGATCCTGTTTGTACAGGGAGCTGGAGAATAGTAAACCAGAACAGAGCAGGGATGCAGAAAGACCAGAAATTAAAGGAAATTAACCCAAAATGCTCATGAATCCTGTTTGTCTACAAGAGCTAACTAGAGCTGCTGAAACAAATACAAAATCTGGTTTATTTGTCTTTTCTCAGATTTCCTGCAGTGGAGGGGAGGAGGGAGGAGAAGAGAGGGGACAGACTTGGTTGCATTCCCCTGCCCATCTTTCCCCTGGCAGTTCTGCAGCAGTTGGGCACTGACTCCAGCAGCAGTTAGGTTTGCATCAGAACTGCCAGAGCCAACCTAAAGTTTCTTAACAATAATTCCTAGATGCGCTTTGTCCCAGGGACACTCAATGTCAGGAGCTGCTTCTGTAAAAGTCCTGTCTACCTTTGTGAGTTTTATACAAGGCCAGCTCTTGGATTATTTCCATGAAACAATTAACTAATTTGATGAGCTTCAGTTCCTGATAAACATTTGCCTCTTCTGCATGTGCAGTGTGTGTAACAGAGGGAAACGACTTCCCTATGATATGTGCCCATTTCAGGTCACATACTCTTCCGTTACCCTTTTTAAAGCACAGCTACTTAAGGTCATTACATTCTCTAAATAAGCCTCTAATGCGATTTTTGATAAACCAATCTTTTCAAAGTCATATCAAACATCTTGATAATGAAGTATCTTGTCCCTGCAACAGGAGGATTAGCCTGTGAGTAATCTGGCTGCTGCTGCAGCAAGTGGTTTGTTTTTGTCTGAGTTGATTCAAGCAGTTTATGGTCAAATTTAGAGACCAACACGTGCACAGTGGCAAAACCCTGCATCCAAATGCAAGCATTTGTAGTTCCTTTTTGCTTGTATATAACCTTCCTGCGTTGGTGTGAGCAACTTTGATCTTTGGTACAGTGACCAGCTTCCTGCAGTAGGCGGAAGAGACATTCCTAATTGTGTCTGCAAGCTGCGTCAAGAATTCATCAAAGTTGCTGACTCCTAAAATTCAGGCGAGCAATGCCACAGCACATATTACAAATGACCCTTTTCTTCTGGCCCGCTGGCTGTAAACAAGCTTGATGGAAATTTAGGCAAGGAAAACACCATGCCAAGGTGTTTATTGATGTCTTTGTTTTGTGACTCTGGTGGTTTGGGTGGACCCCATTGAAGCCCTCTATAAAAAAGGAGCGCATGAAAATGCCTCCCTGTGAAATTAGCAGTAATTTCAATTTTAACACACCAGAGACATTCCAGTGCTCATCAGAGCCTTCCTGGACCCGAGCGAAGAATAACATGATTCTTATCCCGAGGCATCTGAAATGTGGTCAGGCAGTGCTGAGCAGGGAGTGAATCACAGGCCTGGGAGAGAAGTGACCAATCCAAGATGTTCTTCTAAGCACTGAGACAGTGCTGTTTCCTTGGTTGATTTCTACAAGGAACTTGCCTGTTTTGAGCTTTTCTATGGCTTATGAGGGACATCACTGAGTAATTTTGGTTATTGTAATGGTAGGTGCAATATAGGAGGGCAGGGAGAAAGCAAAGGGGTTTAAAATTCCTCCTTTGTTATAGATACTTCATTTCCTGCTCCACTGCCATGTGGCTGGCACCACTCACTCTCTGTGCTGATGGGGTGCAGTGAGAGGAGTCCCTGGAAGCAACTAAAGCTCTTGTGCACAGCTGCAGCAAAGGGGGACTGTGCCATCGGCTCCTCAAGCTTTCTGCCAGGTACGGTTGGGTACCCTATGGCTAGGAGGTCCCCAGGCACAGTTAGGTTCCATATGACTAGGAGATCACAGTCTGTTGGCAGTGAGCCATCTGAAACCTGCAAGTGTTGGAGATGCTGTGAAAGAAGTGACCTTGCCCTGTCTTCATCTGCCCCAGGAGAGGGGACCAGCTTAGGCCTGAATTTGAGTATCCCTCGGTATGGCTCTGCCTTTTGCCCCCAAGCACCCTCTGAGATGCTGTTCCTCCAGCTGGCCACCCTTTTTTGTTTGGAGTTGGCTTTGGGAGAGGAGCTTGCCATATATAAGAGCTCTGCTGTGCCACTTGGTAGTGGGCAACAGAATACGCCTTGGTCTGTTTTGCTTACAACATAAATCACAGTGTAAGATTTGTCTTTAGCTTCACTAAAGATGCATCAGAGAGAGGGTTCTGGTCTGTAATGGCATTATGAATGTCCAGCTGCCATGAAAGCACATGTGAATAGAGAAGGGGAAAAGATCTACGATATGACAGCTTAATATCTATATGTCTATTTTTTCTGTACACTATCACCCCAGTTGAGCTGGTCACCGTGAACAGATAGTGCACGGAAGAGTATTGTTACAGAGCATACAGTTGTCTCCAGTTAATTAGTTCTCTCCCAAGGATTGCCGAGTGTGTTACCTTGTCCCAGGAAAGAGACACCCCCATCAGCAACATAACCTAACAAAGTTAGGCCTCATTCTCCACAAGGTGGGCTTTTCAGGTAGCCACTTTTGGATTCTTGGATTACCTTGTTAGGCTGAAGGAGCTTATGCCATACATGTGTACCTGTAAGTTTATATAAGTCTGTCTGAGATTTGCCTGAATAAAAAGGTTAGCACTGAAAGTGCACATGTTTTGCAAACTTAATATCCCACACAGATGGTCATGGTGCTGTGCTGCATTAATACAAGTAAAGGCTTCCTTCAGTGCGTGTGCAAAGAGGAGTGAAAATGTGATTGCCCCATACCACTGCTGTTTGTAAATATCATTTGCTAGAACCATGAACTCCAACACTAGACTTGGTGGAAGGGATGGAAAGGGTAATTACCCTTGGAAACGCCAGGTAGCTGAATAGACGTTCTCTTGAATATGCTGAAAGTAAGAGAGCAAGGGATGCTTATTGTCAGAACACTTCACAGCTGGAAAGAAGAGAGTGAGCAAGTGAGCATTTTCAGTCCTTGGGGAGATGAATGGAGGGAGAGGGCAAGTCCAGAATATGTGAAGATAGGAACTTCACACAACCTTGCTGCTGGGCTTGTTTTCTGTGCTAGTGGCCCAGGAAACTGATAAAACTGAACTGGACAGTAAAGGCTGCAATCCCAATTCATCATTTATAGTCTGCTCATGTCCAGGCTGACACATCTATCCCAGCCTTCTCAGATACAGCAAGCTGCTGCATTTCACAATCATGGGAAGGGCTTCCCAGCTGCACGATCCAAACATTTTGAAGTGAAACATGGTGCATTATATTAACTTGGTTCAGACAATCAGCTTTAAACATCTGAATCTCATTTCTTGATGCTAATTCCTCTTGCTCAATATTTATTTCAGCTGTGTGGAATTCTCAGACCTTTCTGACCCCGACTTATCGTTTCCTGATGTTTTATTGCTAAGTCATTGAGGTTTCAGGGAGGCTGATGCTTCTAAAATGTGCACACCTTTGATTGTACGCATGGCTGGCATGTCAGAGCGAACTTTTCATATGCTCTGTATATATCACTGTCTCCACTGCTGTGTGTTCTGCAGGTCCCCCACTCAGTGTGCTTATCTGCATGCCCCATTAGTGCAGTCCTCCTTAAAATGTGGTTATTATTTCAGCTTTTCAAAAGCTCAGCCTCTGCACACTGCAGAACTCGATCTGAGCCTACGTCCGCTCTTGTCACTCATGTACAGGTTCCATCTGTTCCCCTTTTCCTCTCCCGTTGCTGCTTGCCACATCCAGACCACATGCTGCTTATACATTGTACAATAGACATTTCTGCACACACACTTTTGAAAATGTGGCTCTTAGTGCTTTATTGTTCACATGTGTCTTGTTGCTTAAGGCGAGTTTTATCGGTAATGATTTTGTTGTTTACTGACACATAGAGTAAAATAGGGTACTGTTCAAATGTGACTGGAGGAGAGGAGGAGGGCCTTTGATACACCAATTGCACCATTTGTGCCAGCTTTCTGATCATCCCCCCCACACACACACTTCCTCAGATTCTGCAATTGCCCAAGGATAAAGCCAGATCCTAACATTATTTGCAGTAAGGGATGCTTCGCTCTGCGTGAGGCTGCTCCATATTGGTAAGGCTTCACCAGCACCTCCTGCACTCCTGTGTCTGGTGAGGAGAGGGGATGGGACCTTCTAGCACCCTGTTCCAGCAAGGCAGCCCTAGGTTTCCCTTTAGGTCTCCTTTACAGGTCCCTGGCACCTTTGCATAATAGTTGTATTCTTCCATTGGGGGGGGAGGGGTGGTGATAAAAGAGCCTACAGAAACTAGCTCTGCAAGTGAAATCAGTGCTAGGAGAGTCTGTGAAGACGCTTCTCTTGCAGGAGCTCAGCTGGCCACCAGTGTGTGGGCTGGAGCAGGCCCAGAGGTATGCAGTGACAAGGGAATTAATGCACACACATCCCCTAGGAGTTGTCTCAGGTCTTTCCTGTCACACCTTGCTCCATACCTGTGGTAAGACTGGAGTATCTGCAAACAGATCGCATTGGGTGCAACCCCCAGTCATGTTCCTGGGTGTCTGCATGAGGCTGGCACAGAGCCCATTACACTGGATTACTGACGCCCAGGGATTTCCCACACCGGGAAAATCCCCAGCTGCCCAAAGTCTCTGGTTTTCCAGTTGGAAAAGCCCAAGACCTGCCTATGGTGATGGTAATTTCTGCTACTGGGGAAAGCAGAGGCTACAGAAACCTACCACAGTGTCAGGAATAGAACCAGTTTCTATCAGAGACTTGTTCTGATTAAAGCTGTCTCTACCAAAGGCAGCGTCTGCTCCTGACAGTCTGCTACTCCCTTCCCAAAAGAAGAGAGGCAAGCAGCCACAGAGCTCAGCTTGAATCCCTAATGTGCCACCAGATCCTGTGTGCTTGCAGGCATGGCAGAGGGCACACCCTGTAGTGCTGTAGGGCTGATGGTGAAAGACTCATTTCGTAGGGCTGCTGAAAAGAAGACATGGGCACAGGAACATGAAGACCCTTCCACTTATGTCCATGGAGTACAGCCATGGCTCCTAGGGTGTCTCATGCCACCTTGTGCCTCCCATCCCACCCAGTCCCTTCTGCAGGTCAGTAAAAGTGGTGAGGAGACCTTGTGTCTCTTTCCCCTTAGAAGAGGTAGGCAGGAAGAGCCAACTTATGCTTGCATCAAATTACCCATCATTTTCAGACACAGCATACGGAATATTTTGTGTACTGCTCAGTACATAAGTCTGAGGCCATTGATCAGCCAGAGGCAGTGCACAAAGGATAAGAAGAGAATGGAGCTGAGCTCTTGGCATGCTGGTGTAGATTAGAAAGGAGGCAGGTAGGAACAGAGCTGAAGCAAGTGCTTAAAAGAGTTGTTCAGGAAAAACAAGGGCTTTAAGTGACATTTGAGTAGGGGAAAGAAATCAGTATCCGTGGTTTCCATTGGTGTTTGGAGTGCTAAAAGCAGAAGTGGTTGCTGGAGTTGGAACAGGAATCTGAGGCTGAGCTCTCAGCTTCCTTCCAAATTGAATGAGAAACTACTCACTTGATTTACAGGCTTACTGGCAGAAGAGGTCTTACTTTATAGAATTTGGGGCTTTTTTGAAATAAATTGCTTTGTGAACAGTGGAGCTAATGGCTTTGGGTATCCTGTGGGTCTGCTACTTTTGCTTCATAGTTGTGTCTCTTCCCCACCTCATCCTAAAAGAAAATAGCTGCACCAAGCCTAACTCTTCTCTCCTCATATGCTCTAAGACTCTTCATCAGGCAGCAGTCAGGTACACACATACTGACTGACTATCTAGTGCACACACAGTCAGCCAGCATGGACACACTTACTGGCCAGGTGGCTGCTGGCCATGTTTCTCTAATTAAAGTCTTTATGCCTCACAAAAATTGAGGAAGCCATCACAAAATTTAGGAAGGAAATCGATAGCTTTTGGAACTTCCAGAAACCAGGTAAGAATTACTGATGGAGCCATACAGACAGAATCTGAGCTAAACAGATTCTGTTGTATTGGCTTTGGATGTACATGTAGGATGTCGGTCCAGGTTCTGGAATTCATTTTTCTCTCTTTCTTTTTCAGCTATTTTTAACCTGGACGTGTCCTGCGATTTGTTTCCTGCACAGCATAGACACTGGCAAAGCTGAAGGGTGAGTGAATGGTGGGAGAGGACAAGGGGAAATCAGGGCATGCTTATGTTGGCACTGCTGCCAAAAGAAGTGCTCCTCAAATGATTGCCTCTCAGATCTGTATAACACAGAGTCCCACATTGCCCCACAGGAAAGCTGTGGAGGTCAATATACTCACAAAGTGCTCAGGGACAGGGCAAAAAGAGCTAAAGAAATCAAGGCAACCTGTAAAAAATCACCACCAGAAATAGAGACCAGTTTTGAAATGTAATGTTTTCTGTCATAGTTCAACATCTCAATACAGCTCACATTCCTGTGTGTGCATCTCAAGGCATCCCTCTGTGTAGGGTCTCCTAAGAAGAATTCCTTTTGTGGCAGCGCAGTCACTCTACAGAGTGCACATTAATTCACAGGATCAGTTCTAGATAGCCTTTATCCAAGTTACTATCCCTACAAACCTTGGGCTTGGAAGAACAGAGGTTTTATCTGAGAAAACATAGGAAAAAGTTTCTTGAGTGTTACTTTACAAAATGAATGAACCATTTATTTTCTTCAGCTAACTGTAGATGATAATGTGTGAGATCTGCCTTTTCCACATGTTCTGCTTACACTGTTTGTTAGACATGAAAGAAAAAGAGGATTAAAGGGGAGAGATGGTATTATAAACAGCCCTTCAGGGTAGGTGGGAAAACAACAGTAACTCTCTCAAACAGAACACAGGGATGCCCTTAGGAAAAGGTTTTGAAAGTGTCCTGCATTTGAAAGTTAATGAGTAAACAGATCTCAAACATTAATTTAGAGACTGACAGTGCCAGCTTTAACATCTCAAGTATGCACCACAGCTGAGAAAACACAAAGGGAATTTTTACTGGGCAATAAATGGACTAATACTTTTGGATGCAAAGCTACAAGCAGGTTAGCTCTGATAGGATGTGGGTTTGTTCTGGACTTCCTGACACAGCAACTTTACTGTATTCGGCTTGTTTGCCTTAAATTATCTTTTGATGATAATTTTTTCCTCTAAAAAAAAGGGGAAAAAAAGGTGGTCTTAGTAAATAATCCTCTTTTGAGCTACAGTAAATCCATGGGTACAGAGTTTGCTGGTTTTGAGGGTTGTGTAGGCATGTGCCGGACCATGTCACCGCTATCCTGTGACACCTTACTTCACACCTTGCCCAGGTTGCTTGGTCATCTCTGCCTCTGCAGTGTTGCAAAACCACCTTGCTCAGACATCCCCAGACTGGTGAGTGGCTGCTGGGCAGGCAGCAGCACCGTGTTCCACCAGCAGATAACAGCACAGGCACCATTAGCTCTGCTCCGTGTCTGGTGGGTCCCAGCCAAGGTCCCAGTCTTGCCATCGCTTCGTAGCAGTACTGTGCTGCTCCATAGTGCTGCACTTCAGATGAACAAACTCTTGGTTACTGTGTTCCTGGATATCAGGCATTTTGAAGGAAAGCTGGTATTATCTAGAGCTGTTGTACAGCTCCTGTCATGGCCTCCAGACCATCAGGGTCCTCTGCAAATGGCTCTGATGAACATGTGGTAGCTACAGTGGCTTCCACTGGGACGGCAGACTTCCTGTTTTGCTTATGCTCAGAGAGACAAAACCAGATATTTTTTCTGTAAACAGCTCATCCATGCCTGCTGACATCGGCTGAAGGGAAGACTCATGGTCCCTCACCTATTCCCAGCAGCCCGTGGAGGGCAGAAAGAGCCAATGCATGAGGAGGAGGAAAGGAAAAGGGAGCAATCTTGCTGGGGAATAGGGATGGGAAGAATGTGTAGGTTGGAAAGGAAATCTTGTGTTAAGGGTATTGGCATCAAGCAAGGGTTGGGAGAGGTGGGAAAGGAGAGAAACAAACAGAGAATTCCTATTTCCAGCCAAACACCAGGGCTGTCAAAATTCCTGTACCCCTGGGTATGTCTTTACCTGCCTAGAATCATTCAAAACCCCACTGATGACCTCCAGACCCTTTACCCACCCAGAGTCCCCAAAATCACCTATTCCCACTTATTTTCACACCTCAGAAATGCATGGACCACTCCACAAACCTTCTCCATGACCCCCATTTCTCCACAAGCTCCTCTGCCATTACCACAACAGTAAGACAGGCCTGCCTATACCAGTGTAAGCTGCCAGAGTGGAAAAAAAGAGACACCCAGACACCCAGACACAAGGCTGCACGTGCCAGGCCTTGACAGAACACATTAATAGCACCTCCACCCCCTTATCACAGCTGCTTTGTGGCTCACTTACCCTGTTCCTAAGGGTCAGCCATCACCTTGCAGTGCTTTCTCAGTTGATAAAAAATACTTAGTTTAACTTTTCTGCACAGCCATCCTGTTCTACCTCTTCCAGAGCAACTAAATGTCCCATTCGTCTCCCTGTGCTCAGCCTCTTGCCATGCATCACCCTGACCTACTGCAGCACCTGCCCTCTCTGCAGGAGCAGTGCCTGTGCTCCTGCGCACATTACTTGGCTCCCTGGCCCTGCAAGCTTGAATACTTCAATACCTGAGCAGAGGGACAGGCTTGGCTCCTCCGTCATCTTCCTCCCTTCTCAGGGCATTTTTAAGTATGTTCCCAGTCTCCTGCTCATCAGCTTCTGGGTTCATGTTCATTGAGCTTATCCCTAAGTGACAGGCTGCCAAACAGCCACATAACCTTTCACTTGACTTCCACCATGGAATGCAGCTTTGAGCTGATAAGGGTATGACTGAGGCCAGGTCTCCTGCCCCATCAATGATGACACCCTGTGGAGTCATTCTCTTGTGCCTTTTCTTTACCCTCTGGAAATTATCACCAGCAAAAAATGCTGGCTTTATACTACTCAAAAGCAGGAACTGTGTCTAGCCCACCTTTCACACACAGATACCCACCTATACATATGTATACAGGCATAGATATTTTGGCTCTCCTGAATCCTGTCCAATTTCTGGCATCCTGCTGAGATTCTGGAGCATGAAAGCACAGAAGGAAGAGGACACTGAGCTGTTTTATGTGTTCATGAATGAGTGAGACTGCTTGCACCAGTGGCCGTGTTCTTTGATACAGTCCCAGCCCCAGGCACTCAAGAGGACACAGCCAACTGGTACAAGGCTCTAGCCAAGCTTGTTGTGACCCTCTTTGGAAAGAGTTCAGCTTTCTTCTGGCTGATAAAGTTGGTATTATGAAGAAACCAGAAATACTAGTCCTGCTTGAGAGCTGTGCTGTGCCCCAGGCAAGAATACGAACACAGGCTTCTCCCTCCAGATAAAAGTGAAACAATCAGGTATTCTCAGTGCAGGTGGATGGCCCTGCTCCATGGGAGTACATACAGTGTGTGGCTTCAAGAACGAGGATGTGAGACTGGGGACAGGTGGAGCAAGGGAACACAAACCCATCCAGATAAAGGGTTTGCTTTGCTGCAGTCCCAAAGAAGTGCCTTCCATAGGTAAAAGTTGGATTGTCTTGATGCCTCATTAGATTTGCCTTACTGAGGACAGCATCACATTTAGCACAAGGTGAAACACAGGAAGAAAACTGCATGGGCAGGTGTATGCAGATAAGCAGATGGAAAAGATGGGTGCTCCAATATTGTTACAGCATGCATTGAGGGTAGGGGGAGAGTTTAAAGAGGGCCAGAAAAAAAACAACCTCAAAATTCTTCTTACCATGCATGAGATGAAATGCAGAGCAGGGGTGAGTCTGGGACTTCTCAGTGGAAGGAGGAAGCCCCTCATGGTAAAACTGTGCTCCTGTTTCCTGACCTTGTCCACTGACCAGAGATTCATGGCAAGCAGCAGTATCAAGTATAAAACACCAGACTTAGTGGATATCACTTTAGCAGTCCCCAAATTCAAGCAAACACCCAATTCCATCATGGCCCAGGGGGTGACCATTTCCTCAGCTTGTTTCCTGCTCTGTCTTGTCTCATGCTAAACATGGATTTATTCTTCAAAAGAAAGAAAGACTAAACAGAACAGTCCTGTTACCACCCCTGAGAAACTACAGTCCAATATCCCTTCCCTTCAGTCTCCTCGCTGCAGTGAGGGGCATAATTCATCTGTCCAAGTGCAGATGTCAAACTCACCTAAAAAGCTCCTATAACTCCAGTAGTGTCCTGGCTGGATCTCCACAGACTGCAGTGGGCAAGCTGTACTCCAGGACTCACTGACACCTCCCCAAAACAGTGTGGATGCACAGTCAGAGACCAAAAGCCAGACCTATAATGTGCTACAGAAAAATAACAGGCACTGCAGTGTCTCATGTCCTGCCATGGCAGAGACTGTTTGGCAGGTATTTTAGAGGGAACACATCTAGACCTCTAGCTCTATTCCTGTACAAAACTGGTGTGTGTTCTCCCTTGGACAGTGCCCAATCAGCAGACTTAGTGTTTTCCACACAAAAATGCCTGGTTGGTAAACCTCCAAAAAGTTCTGTTTCTGATTCAATGAAGAATGGCAGCTTTCCGTGGAACCTACTTTCCTTTCCTTCTTTTCTCCTTCCCCTTCCACCCCCCATTCCCCCACTCAAAAAAAAAAAAAAAA
>NDXB01018729.1:126723-166790 GCA_002631895.1 Agapornis roseicollis | reverse complement strand
CCCCCCCCCCCCCCCCCACCCCCCCCCCCAAAAAAAAAAAAAAAAAAAAAAAAAAAAAGATTGCTAAAAATATCCATGACTTTTCATTTGGAAATACTCTCCAGGGCCCCGTACATGCCAGAGTTCAATTGTACTGTTCTGCAGGAGGTTGGGTGGTTTCTTTAGTAGTCCTCTTTACTTCAAATAAGTACAGGGAGAAGCATCTTTCCTTTTTCATTGAACTGTTTTCCCTCCTCTTGAAGAGAATGCAGCAGAGGCTTTGCCATGGGCTTCTGAAAGCTCTCACTTTTGTTAAGACTATGCTGTTGCTCCTGTGGCCACATGGTCACTCATGATCATGAAGGATGAAGCGCAGAGTCACAGCTGTGGAGAAGCCACTGGAATCCACCACTGCATGGTCAGAATGAAGATCTGCTGATGTGGAGTTGCCTCAAGGCAGAAGATACATGCAGACCTTACAAGAAACTTCTTATTCTCCTGCATCCAGGTTCACCTACTTCTGCACACAATTTGCCCTGCAGCCTGCAGACCATGTCCTCAATAGGTGAAACTTGGAGAAGCTTGTTATCTCCTCACTGGCTCCCACATTCTGATACATTTATCTACTTTCTGTGTCACATTTTGTGCTTCCAGAGTCCTCAGTGAGCAAGATCTGAGCTTCTTCCAGGTTGTAATGATCCTCACTTGTTCACTCTCTCGCAAACAGGATCGCTTTGGCCAGCAGCCAGGGCTGCAATAAGGGCCAGGCACATACACGGGCAGCTTAAAAGCACCTCAGCGTTGAGAAATCCTGCTGGGCTGTAAAAGCTGCCCACAAACCCAAAGCATATCAAGCAAGGCCTGTGTGATAATTCTTTGGCACAGTCCCCAAACTGGCTGAACAGCTTTTCCATACAAAGTATTTCCAGGTGGGTTATTAGGTCTTGTATCCCTTCCATCTTGTATACTCTTGCGGCTGAAAACGGCATTCCTTAGAACAAGCCATTTTTAAAAGGAAAACAAATACTCTCCTTTACATTTCTGGTTCCTCTAAACCAGGAGGTTACTTTGCAAGACACAGGCTGCTCCTGCCAAATAGTGCAGGGGTCTTACCTCCCCACAATGCTCCTTCCCATACAGGGCTTTCAGCTGGGTAATCCATATGTTCACAAGGAGATCGATGCTGGTACGACTACCAGTGTGAACAGTTATGCTAGCATGAAGCTGCCATACTCTGTTAGATCTAGTTTCCCTTCCTTTATTTTTATAGCAGCGTCAGTGTGGCCACATTGGAGTGTGTGCTGCTTTAATTGTGCCAGAGGAGTTAAATGAAACATGCTGAACCAAGCCATGGGTTGGGATGTGAGGAAGCAGGAGCCTGACTCCATGCCCCCATGCTGCTCTTCCAGCTCTGGATATGCACACTTGCACCGTGTGCATACAAGATTCATCAGTAAAGCTTAGCTTTGCCAGGAAAGCTGCATCTAAGTGAGGACCTCATGGTGTAAGACAGCAGAGCTTTGATTTCTTTCTGTCTGGAAAGGGTGGCTTGCTGCACTCCCTATCATGAAAGAGGCAAGTAGACCATTTGCTGACCTGTTATTTCAGCTCATTGCAATAATCTATGTCTAATGTGAACAGGATTATTGAAAATGGCCCCCAAGTATGCAGATCTATAAGTAGATACTGCATGAGAGAAGTGGGTGAAGAAAAGATAGGGTTCTCATTTGAAAACTGTCAAAACAAGAGCATGGTTTGTGTCCGATTTGAGTCTTCGGGGTCCCGGACACCACAGAAAATGAAGAGAGGTGGAGACAGAGCAGTAAAAGCCCTAGGGGTTTCTGAGTTAAAACAAACTGTTTCACTTTGAGACACTCTGGGACAAGATGATTTTGACACGTGTCTTTGGAACAAAGATAACCACCTGTGACCACTAAAACGTGACCGGGCAGCGAGTGGTCTGGTGTTGAGGCAGAGCTGCCAGTGCGGCAGCAGGGATGCTGGCCTCACTGTTGGCTGCAGGGTGCATGCCATGGCCAGGGCAGAGGCGGGTGCTGCAGGGAGCCCTCTTGGCTGTGTGCCAACCCAGCCAGTCTGTGCCAGCCTGTGCTCCACGCTGCGCTGAGGCTAAGAGGGATCACTGTTGAGCCATGCTGTATTGGCATGACTCAGGATCCTGATCACACAGCCCATCACAGCATCCCTCCCAGGCCATGATCCTGGCATGGTTTAGTGTGAGGTGTCCCTGCCCATGGCAAGGGGTTGGAACTGAATGATCTTAAGGTCCTTTCCAACCCAAACCATTCTACGATTCTATGATTCTATCTCATACTCTCATCATTTTCCCTAAGACACCGCTGTCTGCCACTCAGGGCTGTGGCAGGCACTAAGCCAAAGCTCCTGCCTTCAGCTCGGGTCAGTCAGTGAGATGTGGTGAGACAGCATCAAAGCCACCCTGGGCTGCAGAACAGCCTTGGGTCTGTGAGCCCTGGTAACACTGCAGCATTCCCAGCCCTGGCAGAACCTAGAGAGCCCTCTGTTCTTGAGGGAAAGCAACAACAAAGCAGGAGCTGTTGCAGACCTTACTTACCTCCCAGTGAGCAGTAAAAAGCCCCACTCCAGCTTCACTCCTCACTCCCTCTTTATATTAAAAAGCTAGCAAAATGAAAACAAAAATCCACATTTTCTACTGTGGGCTGTCCTTGCTGCCATGCGACCCAGGCGTGTGATTGAGTTGTTGATACTTGTGCTTTTACAGGATCAAATTCATAGCTGCTGTAGAAGCCTGCGTAACTTGTCAGAGCAACACTCTACCCAGGCAGGTTACACAAGGCTTCTCCCTGCCACAGGGTATCCTTTCTATCTCTGCCTTCTTCATGCATGGCTCCTCCTCTCCATCTTTTTGCAAAGGCATTGGCTGTACTCATTTTCAAGGAAAATTCCTCTTAGGTACAATTCCTCTTAGCAGCACTGTGAAGCCTAGTGAGAGGCCCCCGTGATGTTTCTTCCAGCCTTTTGTCCCACTGGAAGTGTTGCTTAAATAAAAGGGAAAGATGAGCCTCCACTCAAAGGAAGAAAAGCCTGAGCTTGCCAACCTGCAGCGTGCTGTGCTTGGTTTCCGCTCACAGCCTGCACAGCACTGCCTGTGTGGATCTGTTTAGTCATGTTGGACTGGATGGGGCTGTTTGCTTCAGAACTGGTGTTTGTTCCCAGCTCTCCTAAAGGATCAAATGTTACTTGCGCTGGTAATCAGGTCCCTTCCTCCCTGGCAGGCAGGAGGTCCAGAGGATGAAGGGGCTCAGTCAGAGCCTCTGTAGGAAAGTGGGTCTTAGCAAGGGGACACCTTTGCACTAAAGGAGTAGAAATAACCATGGCCCTACTTGTGGTGTCTTTCTGTGACCAGTGCACATTGCACTGGGCCAAGTCCCGGCTACTGCTCAGGTCTTGGTAATTCCTGTGAGTAATGGCAGGAGCCCCTGTTTCAGTGTCTGCCTTTGCTGGAAGAGAAGGGGCAAGCCTTTGAGATACCTTCACAGTCCTCTGCTGCGACAGCTGGCCAGGAACCAGGCCAGCACCTGATCTCAAACAAAGGATTTGGGATGCTGGAGCCCAGCCACGGGTCCGTGGTTACACAGAGGCATGAATGGGAACTGGTGCTGCACTGCTTGTCCTCACCACACCCGCCCCTGAGGAAGCCCAGGAGGTGTGAAATGCCCGTGTTTACCTTGGTGGGAATTACCTGTTGCCACCTCTGTGGCTTATCGAGGCGTGAGACAAAAGGTACTGTGTCAACATCACTGATCTCCCCCATTAGCCCCAAATCTGCATGTGCTTCCAAGTGAAGCAACACACGCCCTTACTGGGATTTGTTGTAGTTACAAATGAACTTCTATTCACAGGGGTAGGTGCCAGCATCTCTTACAGGCTCATGATGCTCTCACAGTTGTTGCCAGCAGCCTGGGGTTGCCACACCACTCCTTCTCCAGGGCTCACTGCTGTTAGCTTGCTTGGGGAGCCTGTACCATACCTGTACCGCTATGCTATGGAGACACTACATGGGTTTTGAAGTAGAGACTGGGGGTAACAATTGTAGAGTGATTGTGATCTCTTATCTCCCCTGTACAGAAATGTCTCTGCCTATCCAAGGCCACTGTACAGAAAGCCAATGCTCACCTTGGCCGTATGACAAGGATGCAAACTGTTGTACTTTCCCATTGCCATGTGGCTTTAGCTGGGACGTTAAGCTGTGTATTTCTCACTGGAAATGAACATACCGTTTTCCTGTAGGTGATTTGTTTTGTTTCTGCCAGACATAAAGCCTGGAGGCAACAGTGGACAAAGTGCTTGCTTTTCCTCTCCTCCTGTGTTTCCCCTCTTCTGTGCTTTGCCCCTATCTTCCTTCTTCCGAGAAAGGTAAATCTTTGACCATAACAATTTATCATCTCCTCTTTTCATACTGTCTGGGTTTGAGTAAGAAGGTCACAGACTATAAAAAGCATCGCAAACTCCTTGCACTGACACATTCTTTGGGAAAAACAAACAAGCAAGCAAGCAAGCAAACCTGGTGTTAGTGTTTCTGTTTACAAAAGTTGCATGAAAACTAAACTGAGATGATGCTTGGAAAAGCTGCATTGCTTTTAACAGTAGTTCAAACTGTCAAACCTAGCACATTCCAGGCTTCATATTTCTATGCTTAAGTAGGAAATCAGAGAATCAGAGAACTGTTTGGGTTGGAACAAACCTTCAAAGATCATCTAGCCCACCCCCTCTGCTGTGGGCAGAGACATCTTTCACTGCATCATCCAACCTGACTTTGAACATTTCCAGCATATGGGGGAAATCCACAAATTCCCTGTGCAACCTGATCCAGTGTTGGGGTGCCAGTAAGCATACATCACGCCCCCACAATATGTCTGCTTCTAACTGGTTTCATTTTGATGTACTTGACCCTTTTGCTCATGGCCTGTGAGGACCCAATTACTTCTCTGGGCTCTAGAGCTCTTTTCTGTGGCACGTTTGTCTGAAGTTCCTTATTCTCTCCTGAGGACCTCAGGCAGGTCATGTCTGGTTTGCATTGGAGCTCCTGTGTCCCTGACACAGGTATGGGTCTCTATGCCTTCTTTGCTGAACAGGAACCTCTAGGGTTGGTTGGTTGGTTTCCCATTTTCTTATCCAATTCCCATGGTTGGAGCAGGTTCTGTTTTGCCAGATCACCATACCACAGCATGGAGATGCCAATTACCCATATGTCCCTCAGTAATTACCTGGATAGGTTTTAGTATGTGGTATTTAGGAGTAGTCAGTATCGTGCTTTGGTTTTCTTGTATCAGTACAGCTTGCTGTTGCTTGCTGAAAATGACTTTCTGCTCTTCACAACCATCTATCTTATAAACTCTTCTTTTTCCTTAGAGATACCAGCAGGAAACACATCTATGATGACAGATTTAGACACGAATAATAGAGCTTCAGTTTTTCAAATTTCAACTTAAATGTTGTCTACTTTTTACATTTCAACAACAACAAAAAAAATCTAAAATACTTTGAGAAAGCGTCACTTTCTGAGAAACTCTGCTAAAAGCCAGTCTTCAGTTCCTCCCTTTCTCCCTGCCAGTATTCCCTGGCAGACCAATGCCTTTTTCTGGTGGGGGACACACATACACGTCTGCTTTCTTCTTAGCCTGCAAGGCCTATAGGCCAGGGATTGCCTCTGTGCTTGTACAGCTACTGAGAGCAGAAGGCTGAATGAACCACTTCACAGAAAGCAGTTCAGCTGATCTTATTCCCCCAAAGAAACATCCACTCACGAAAAGAGAGGAGTGGTTTTACCACTCCCAGATCTCTCCTGTGTCCCCACGAAAAGTTACACAGACCTCTAAGCTAGCAAAGGGCAAAGCTTTGGAGATGCTCCTCAGTCATCACCATGATTAACCTGAAGCTGCTACTTGTACTTCATGAGCCCAGAGCTTCACCGTGCAGCAGGCTGCAGCTGCAGTGCAGGGTGCTGATTTAGAGTCGAGCTTCCAGCCTCCAAACAGCAAGTCTGCTGTTGCAATAGCTCTGTTGATCAAATAGAATTTCTGTTCACAGTGCAGAGCCAAAACAGTTTTTGATTGCAGCCTTGAGGGGTATTTCTTGGCTCGTGGTCGATGTTTTAAGCAATGTGCAGCTCTCCAAGTCATTACCAATGTTTGAAATCTCTTCTTTCTTATTATCCTTGGAGATGTGGAATGAAGACTATTTACCTTCCCCTCATAGTTCATTATGCTTATTAAGCCATAGGAATGAGGACATGTACACGAGAGCTGGATATAGCAGGCCTGTTCTGGCTCTGTCAACTTTATTTTCTGAAGAAGAGAGTATATTCAGAAATATGGACAAGTTTTCCTTTTTTCTTCTCCTAACAGTATTATAGTACAAAGACTTAAGGATTTTGAAGTGGCATGTTATATATGCACTGTTTGTTGAATCTGTAACATGATGTTTCTCACTGCCACATTACCAAAACAGTTGAACAAGTCTCTTCATTAATAATCTGTTGTCTTCTACCTTCAGATTCCAGTGTCTGATCCTAAATCCAGGGACAGCTTGGGCTGTGCTGGAGGCAGTGGGGGGTTTATTATCATACCTGTTTGTTGTCACACCTGAGATCTGCAAGTATTAGTTCTTTTAGCCCCTTTTCCAGGGGATGGGGAGGTCACAGTGGTGAAGACACTGTTTTTGATGGCAGTGGGAGCAGAGAGCTTAAGCTGCAGTGGGTGCAGCATCTGAACTGTCCCCTCCCTCACAGATCCTTCTAAATCTGGGCTTGGCAGATCCCTGTGGAGGAGTGTGGCCACCTAATAGATTTGTTTTCTAGATGGAGGGGACTAAAATTTCTTAGGCTATTTATCTATCTCATTTCATAAGCATTGCATCCACCCTTAAATAGGAGATGTCTGCATAGCCCCTGTGTACTTTCATGCTGTACAATTTTCCTCTGGAAAAGCAAGATTTTGCCAGCTCTGTAGAATGTTCTTTTTTTTGCTGGAGACATCAGTTTGCACCTTCTCCTCATCGCCGTTATCCTCTATCCTTTATCCTTTGCTTTCAGGTCACTGTGACACTACACAGAAGCAGGGACTGTCTTGTGACTTGTTCATGCAGAACCTGCGAAAATGAGGTTTAAATCTAAACACACATCCCTGCAATCAGTGCAATAAACTGGAGTAGTGAAAATGGATAAACTGGGAACGCAGCTCATTGTGGAAATAGTACCTAATATGGGAATAATTCCTAGCTCCTCAGGGTTCCAATTCTCCTTTCTGCTTTGCTGTGAGCATTCACAAGCATGCTCACCACAAGATGGTTTGTGTTAGGAATGATGACATTTTCTTAATTAAATTTCAAAAATATCTAAGTGGTAGCTTAGTGGGGCAGAGTCAAGAACTTTTTCATGTTTTCTGGTGCTTAGACAATGTTGTTGGTTGGTGCAAGTGAGTTTTCAGTTCATACGTTTACGACCACATTACTGATGGCAAATAGAATTTCAGTTTCCAGTGTAAAAGCTTTATCAATACAAATCTATCATTATATCCAAGTTACAGTAGCAGAAGAGAGAGCAGCATTAACTAATAATTCTATAGATATGTGGATGGCTTTTAGCAATAATATAACAGAGAGTTTCGTCATGGGGGTTCTACTGACTCCATTAATGTCACTACTACGGTCCCTAAGAACCAATACTCATAACCAAGATCATGCTTCACTGGACTATGAACAAGGAACAAAACACACATGCTCAAACAGAATCAACTGTAACACCAAATGGATGGATATGGGCAGGATCATGGATCAGGAGATGGTAGAGCCAAATGTAATATGCAGTGCTCTCTTGGGCTTTATCCTAGTAACACAGACTACTGGAATGGCACCCTGCCTTCTCTAACAGGATACATGATACAGAGGATTCCTGATCCATTGTCTGCCTGGCTGAACACAGGGATTTAAGGGATTGGGGACAATGGTGACAAGCTCCTTCCCAGGGCAGCAGGTGCTTCTCCTCTGGGACTGCCCCAACCTACTCCTGTTCACTCACATGATGGGTGTGAGGCTCTGCAAGTGGAATCGAATGATGGCAAGGATGTTCATGGAGCTTGTAGGTGTCATTGAGGTTAAGATGGCCTCTGCTGTCCATCAAAACTGCTTCCATACAGCAAAAAAGATGGGGCACTGCCATAGGAAACTCCCTTCTGAAGGCAACAGAAGGCCCAATATACAGACCAGAACTACTTCTTAGGGAAGTCAGCTGCCTCCATCAGGCCTGGGCTAAAGATGTGCGGTGGAAGCTTACTACCCTGGCACAGCCCTCAGGCTGTTATCCATTACTGATTTTTGAGGTAGGCAGCAATGAATTTGCAACAAGAAGCCTGGAAGCAGTCCAGAGAGACTTCAGGAGCTTGGGATGACTGGTTAAGGGATCAGGAGCACAAGTAATGTTCTCTTCTATTCTTCCTGTTGAAGGGAATGAGGAGGGAGGAAATGGGAAGAGCCAGCAGATCAATACCTGGCTTTGAGCCTGGTGTCACCAGCAGAATTTGGGGGTTTAGATCCTGGGTTGGTTTACACGACACCAGCCCTGCTAGTGACAGACAGGTTACACCTCTCTCAAATGGGGAAAGGATCTATGGCAAGAGCTAGCAGGACTCATTGAAAGAGCTTTAAACTGGATTTGAGGAGAGAAAGGAATGAAATCAGGCTTGCTAGAGATAAGCCAGCAGCATGCCAATGTTTGAGGGACAGTGTGCTGCTAAGGCCCTTCTGTCTGCCATCTCAGTGGAGGTAGGGGCATTGAGGCATTGAGGGCAGTACTGGGGCTGTGTGTGCATGTGCTGTCAATTCAGTATGAATTCAGAAGGCAGAAGTAAGGCTTTTGGTCACAGAAACAGCAATTAGTGGGAAAGTGCTTACAACTGGAGAGAACAGACAGAACAAGTAACCCAGATGCATCCAACCAGACAAAACAAGTTGTGTATAAACAAGTCTCTAAAACTGTTTACAAAGACCAAAAGGAAGAGAAATTACAAAAGATTCTTTTTTTTTTTCTGCCTGAAAGCGGAGGATGCAGACGCAAGTTCTTTGTCCCCTCCACCAGTGTTGGGCATCTTGCTGCTGGTGGTGAGACAGTCTGTGGTGCTTTGGGGTGTGGGGCTGTTCCATTAGTCCTCTACCTATTTCTGCAGCCTTTGCCAGATGCATCAGGAGAAGCACAGCAATTACAGGTACCCACTGATTTGACTTCTTCCTCTTTGGCCCTTCTCCCTGTATCAGGAGCATCAAGTCATTCACTGCCCTAGAGCAATCGGTCATTACAACAACCTTGCTATTGCCAGGGTGCTTCCCAAGCTGCTCAACCAAGGATACTTCTGGGAAAGACAGAAAACAAGTTAGATTCTTGCTGCAAAAAGGGAAGAATAACCATTTTAAACCCCCATGCTTTCATTTTCACCTGCTACCCACTCAGGGCAGCACTGTAGGACCACAGCACTGCAGAAGGATGGCTTGCCAGAAGCTGTAGCCAGTTTTGCCATGATGAGTTTAGTCTGCAAATAGGCTCCCTTTTCCCAAGAATGGGGAACACGGCAGAAGACATCCGAAGGATGCACGGGGCTGGCAAACATTACAAAGATTGGCAAGACAGCAATTGCTTGGGACAGCCAGAAGATGCTTCATGGTCCCTGTTTGTAGAACAGGAGCCTGCTGACATGTGCTGCACTCAGCAGAGCTGCTCTGCCTCTCCTTGATGCCTCCCATGCTCTAGAACCAGCCTCAGCTTTGGTTTCCCAGGTTGCAAAGGCAGCTTTTTTGAGGTCTCTGGTTTCCCAAGGTGCTTGTAGGGCCAGCAGAGTATTTTGTACTTATCACTTGTGTCCCAGTGTTCTCCTCAGCATGGAGCTCAGAGATGGGGGATCCCATGACATAACTTGCAAGGAGCCCGTAATGAGTACAGTGTAGTTGACCATCCCCACCTCTGAGAGCACATTCTGCCCTACAGGAGGAACAGAACGTTGGGGAATATTTGGGCCATGGGACAGTGTAGTGATACAGCTGTCAAAGGTCCCATGCTTGACTCTGTGCAGCTCAGCCACTTTAGCTTTTATTACAATCTGGTCCTCACAGTCATGTCTCCCCTTGAGGTTAAGAACCCTCTTGCTCTAGGTAGAAGCATGAGGCCTCAGCTCATGCATGTGCACATCTCCTGTGTAATTATGTTTGCCTTCCTGGAGCCCAAACTGACCTGGTGGAATTCAAGACTGTGGCAACTGTCCCACACAAGATGTGGGATTGCCCTGACAACTGGTACTGCCTCAATGTGAGATACTGTCCAGTCTTGCTTTCTGACCCTGGGGCACTGAGAGCTTGCCTCTGCCAAGGAGAAAGTGGTTCACAGCGGGGAAGAATCCTGCGCTTGCTTTTAATGTTTCATGAAGCCAGATGTTTGAGACCGTTTGCTTCCAGAACTTTCTGTAGCAGACCATGGCTCAATGGTCGTGAGCCACGAGCAGAAGAAAGGTTTCCACATGAATTTTCTGAAGTGTTTTCTAAGCACTGTTTCAGGATTTTCAGACTGCAGGACCAGATGTTTAGTGAGGATAAAGGGACACGGATCCATGGAGCTGAACCACACTCATCCCCCTCACTACAAAAAGCACAGAAATATAGAAATGTTGGTTGGAAGGGTCCTCTGAAGGCCCAGGCTCCTCCAGGCTCCTGCTTAGCACAAGACCGTCATGCAAGGTCACGTCAGCCTTGCTGTAGTCTCACCAAGTCAGGAAAGCCTCCAAGGATGGAGAGTCCCCCTCTCTGGCCAGTGTTTTCACTGATGTCCATCCTTATCTCCCAAGCTCCAGCCTGGGCTTGTTGCCCCTCACTTTTCCATCTGCTGCTCACTGGAGGTGTTTGGCTCTGTCAAGTCATGTAACTCCCATTGAGGGAGGAGTATTCTGCAGTGGGCTCATGTTAGATCACCCCCCTCCACCTCCTTTTCTCTGGATAAACCCATCTGTTCCAAGCCTGTGTGCTCTGCCCCAACCATCTCAGTATCGCTCTTCCTGGGCCTGCTCACACTGAGGGGTCCAAAGCAGCACAGTCCATCACCAGTGGCCTCTGACGAGCTTCCCTTTCCCTGCTGGCTACAAACCCCTGCCAGGCACTCTGTCCCACTGCAAATGCCAGCATGCTCTGGGTTCAAACAAGGTGTGACACATAATGTGTAGCAACGTGAATAGGAGCAGAGGTTTCATTCTCTGCTCTGGCGATAGTGCAGTGAGCAAGCTGCTTCAAAATCCAATTTCATAGACACAGAGATTACATTAATCTCTTTTAATAGCTAAACAATTCAGTTTTCAAGATAGGACAAAGCATGGGATATTCTTGACAAAACTGGTGCTTCAAAGCTGCCTACATCAGATTTAAAATCCTAACTCCTAAGCTCCTAACTATAGAACTGATTGTATCTTTTCAGACAGTAGCACTGCAAAACTTGCATTTAATCTCTTTTTATAACATGCTGTAGCTGCCTGGGCTTGCCTGTTGGGAAGCAAATGTAGATTGACTTTGCCTTCAAATACTATATGAGGAAACTCACTCAGCCCTCACCAACTGATCTCAGGGGCCTGTGGAATGATAAAAGCTCAAGTTATCAAAGTATCCGTAAACTGCCTTCTGATTTCTAGCTGGAGCACCTCCCTGAATCTGGACCCTTTGATTTAAGGTGACTGCTTCCTTTTACCATGTCTTGACAGGCAGAAAAGGGCATAGCTTTAATTCCTGTTGGCTCAGTCACATTATCTCAGCATGACTAAAAAGCCCTCTTCACCTCCAGACATGCAGAAGTGAATGTGGATCTACACTGGAAGCTTCTGTCCATGTAGCAAGTACCTTGTAATACACAGGGACGTTTCCATACTGCCAAAAGCATTGGTGTAAAAGTGCTTTTCTTGTTGACAAGAACCAAAATCAGCTCTGCTGCAGAAGGCACTATCCATTGGGCTAAGCTGTATTTTTTCAGAGGATTTGCAGGTTTCATGGTCCAGGCATATCCGCCTCAGGCTGATTTTTAGTGTTTGCATTGTAATTTAGGGCTCTGATAAATGAGCTCTAGCAAATGGTGGTGAAGTGGCTGAAAAGGTGACCCACACAGCTGTTTGTTACTGCTCTGCTGGCAGAGATTACTGTCTCTGCAGCAGAGGTGGCAGAGTACAATGTATGTCCAGTGCAGAGCTGCTCCAAATGGCAGTCGAGTTGCAATCTCCAAGAGGTGGGATTAGACTAGACAAGAGGCTGTGAACTGAGATGCTGTCTGTAATGTTTTATGCCCATCAGGAACTGCACCATTTCAATACCTCAGATCTTTACAGGTTCTGTCCCCTCTTTGCACCAAAACTGGCGACCATCAGACCCTAATAGGAGATGATTCAGGGACTTTAACAAGCCACATACATGATCACCCCATTTACCTACCAGGGAGTGTGAGGGCCAAACTAAGAACTTCTACCAGCTTAATCATGTCATCTCTCTCTTGGACAACTGTGCAAGTGTCCTAACATCTCAGCTCCACCTTACCCTTTTGTGGTAGAGTGGTATTAAGCAGGTGATAATGTCTTCGTCTGCTCATCTTTTTTCCAACCAAACAGTAATGTGAGGCCAGAGACTCCTCCTAATGCTCCTGTATAGCCAACTAGCAAGACCTCTGCTGCCAGGGAAGCACCCTTACCCTGCATCTGTGTCCTGGCTTCATCTGGGATACAGTTAATTTTCTTCTTAGTAGCTGGTGTTTTGGCTTTAGTCTGAGAACAATGCTGGTAACACATGGATGTTTAGTTGTTGCTAAGCAGCACTTACCCTGACCAAGGACTTTTCAGTCTCTCATGTTCTGCCAGTGAGGAGGGGCACAAGAACCAGCAGGGAGCAGAGACAAGACTCAAGCTAGCCAAAGGGACTAGTTACTACTATTCCGATAGGAGAAACCTGCTGTAGTAAGTAGCGCTGCTGTCAAGGATGGCTGGCCATAGGCTGTCCTTGCACACTGGTGCAGTAGCAAGCAGGAGCCACTGTAGGGGTGAGTCAGGACTGACTCTGACCTGAGCAATATTGCCAGTTTTCCTCCCCCTGGCCCATAACTAACAGGGAAAATATCAGTGGGAAAAAGGCTGGGCTTTAAACACACAATAAGCCTTTTCCCCACCTATTACCACCTAACTGATAAGCTACTCCAGGCTATCTCGTTTATGTTTATGAGTATTTAATACCTCTTAGCATTTGCATTTGCCTTGAAGCTACGGGCAGCTCTGTGCTGTAGTATGCTAAATATTTGCGCCATAAGTACAAACAGATGTTTGAAGATTTACTTTGAAGCAAATCTTTACCCTCTAGATTCTCTCCCAAGGCTCTTCAGGAACAGTATACATCACTATACTCAGAGCAAAGCCTTGAAGGGCAGGCAGAGGGGTGATTCATAGGAACAAGCCGGTAGTGGAACAGAAACACATACTCACATCTCAGTTGCATAAATCCTTCACAGCAGCACTTTGGACATACGAATTTTCATAAACAAACTTGTGGGGCTTCATTCCTATCAAGCAGTTTCTGCTGCATGCGGCTCTTTAGGCTCACTAGCCCAAGGACAGACTCACTAACCAGATTCTTCTCACGCTAAAGAGCCAGCATCTGCAACCTAAATAATCTCCCTAATATAAAAAATCTGAGTGAGCAGAGACAGTAAAACCTGAGCGTTGTGCAGAGATGGCTTGTGGTCACTCATGTTGTTTCTAACAGCTGCTCACAGAGATGAGCAAGAGCTTCACAAAGCAGACACAAGTGGTATTAGATAATTTGACTCTCAACTAAAAAACTCAGTTCAGAGTCAAACCCTGCAAGATGCTCCATGATACTGCATGCCACATGTAAAGTAATGGGGAAGGTTAAACAGCCTCTGCCTCAGGCACCTCTCAATTCATGCCAAGATGCAAGAGAAAACCTGAGAGGGGAAAGGTAAGATGGTGGTGGTGGAACCAGCCAGGGTTGCGTGGTGATTGCTCTGTGGGAGAGTGCAGCCAGGGCTCTTAACTTAAACCACTGTGATGTGGCTTTAGGTTTGGTTTCTTCTTTTCTCACGTTTTTGAGGAGAAGAGGATGCGCCTGGAAGTTCAGCTGCTAGCCTGGGATTTACAGTGTCTATGTCCAGGTTTCTGCCTTGCCAGTGGCTCCCTTGGGGAAGCTGCTCCCATTCCCCCTGCCTTTTTGCCCATCATTCTCTAACAAGGCTTCCGTACCCCTGAGGCACAAGAGTACTCTGGAGCTTGTGAAGCATTCAGGTATGGTATGAGAGAGAGCCATATCAGGCTCTGAAGAGATCCACTCTGTTGCCTTTTGACCATATTCCTTGGACAGCAAAAGGGATCCTTCAGCTGACTTTCAAATGCAAAGCAATGATTGACCTGAGCTACACAGGCAACTGATGTTCTCTAAATCTCTCTAATTCACTCTGCAGAATGCTTTCCCTTCACTCTGCTAGGTTTCATCTTCTTTAAACCATGAAAACTATTCATACCTATTTTGATACCATTCATTTTCTTTTCCTAGTAACCACTTTTGTCTTGCCTAATTCCATTTCATCTGAAACATTCTTTCTCCCTCCCTCCTCCTCATCTGGAGGCACCCATCTCTGGGATACCTGCTAGGATGTGAAGGCAGGTAAATCCCAGGGTTTACAGATTCCTTGCAGTGAGGAGTGGCTGGCTGGGACTGGCCATGAGGGTAGATGGCGAGAGTAAAGAATGCTTCCCAGCCCCTGCATCATGCTCAGTGCTGGACAAGGCTGAGGTGAGTGGTTATTCCTTCCATCTGTGCTGTGCTCACCATGTCAGCAGAGGCTGGTGTGTGCTGAGCATGGAGCTCAGGAGCAGCCTGGCTCCTCAATGGGCTAGACCTCTGAGAAGCACTGCAGCACAAAACAGGAGCTTGCTGGAGGCATAGCTGGTGAAAGAAAGGAGACAGGGGAAGCAGTATGGGATTGCTGTGGATTCAAGTCTTTAAAGGTGCTGTCTCTGCCCTCTCTCTTTACCTTTTTTCTTCTCCCTAGTTCCAAGATCTAGCAGATAGGGACTATCAGATCTATTAGCCTGGGACTCAGGAGATGTACTTAGTTTAGTTTGGTTTCTTTGGTTTAGGTCCCTGAAACAGTGTCCTCAGACGTGGGAGTGGGAGCACAGGACTAGGGCCAGAGAGGGACCCATCCATGTCCACATGTCTCGAAGCTTGGGATGATGAAGGAGTCTATTAAGGACTGTAGCCATGATCACAGAAGTGCCTGGCAGCTGCTTGCCATGCTTCTCTACTCAACACCCCCCAATGTGGCCTGAGTGGAGACTCCTGTGCCCTCCCATGAGGATTACACTGCTTATATTAATGCTGTAGGTAACAAATCCTGTCAGAGGACCCTGCAATTTACTTGCAGCAGAGTTCCTTGAGGTAGCAATGAAACCTGTGATGGTTTTGTTTGACATTGGCAACCCCAGTGGGCAGAAAACAGAGTGACTCTTGCCTTGCCTTTACAGCTGAAGCTTCCTCAGGATAGAAAAGAAGAATCAGTCATCTCTGGTTTTTTCAGTCTTCTTCAGGTGCAAACAGTGATTTTCTGGTATCAGTTCAGAGGTGTAGGGCTCTGCGGGAGTGATCTGCTTCTAGGAGTTTATTTCACATGTCTGTGTTTTTAAAACAAGCCAAGTTACACTAGGAAGTGTCACCTGCCCAGTTTTAAGTCAAAGCAAATAAATAGTCTTGGGGTTTGCTTTTTTCCTGTTCAGTGCCAGCTTTTCTGGGCCCAACATGGGCCTTTTGAGAAATGCTGTGAGAATGTGGAGGCCGGGAAGGCATCTCCCTGTCACCTCCACAGCAACTGATGACATGCAGAAAGGCTCCAGCAGCCAACGAGTCCCCATGTGAACAGTTTGTCTGCACCTTTTTGCCCTCGCTGCCTGCCCTCAGCACAGGGTTTCCTGCCTTGCCTTTCAAGGACAGACTGTGTCCAGTTCCCTTTGTGAAAAGACAGTTTTCAGATTGTCCTTGTTTGAAAGCACATCCTGTGTTCAGCAGCAGCACAGACAGAGGGCTGAGTGCTCTCTGGCATGTGCTGTGCTGTTTGATGAGGCTGGGCCATCAGTCCGGCAAGCTTTGCTCATTTCTGTACCATGCGGTGGTTAAGCTCTGGAGTTACCCTAGAGCTTCCTTCCAGGACCCTGCCAGTAATTTGGTCATGCTTTTGGTAAAGCACTGCACAGACCTGACATGGAACTGTAGTCCCAGTGAGCAGTGTTAATTAAAAACCAAGTGACACTTTTGCAGGAGAAGGTTCTTCACTTCCAGTGTCTTTCTATGATAATTACACCAAGCCAGCCTGTTACCCTCCCCTGTAGTTTCATTCATTGCTCGCTTGGTCTATCCTCCTGCATGTCACTGCATGCATTATTTTGTCGTGTTCTTCCCAATCATTTCAAAATAGGTTGCCTATTTGTTTAAGGTACAAGAAAATCTTTAAGGTCTTGAGGAGAGAAATGCCATGTATTTACTGTGGTGAGGTACAGTCTGCTGGTTCGATTTCACTGCCTTGTAGCACCAAATTGAGAAACTCCCTGACTCTTCGTCTCCCCTATCCTCTAAAATAGCAAGAGATAAACAGGAAAAAGTGGAGACACCTTCTATTTAATATTGTTTGACTCTCAAGTCAGTTCAGGTTCTGATATTAATAACTTCCTGTTTTGTCTTCTGACAAGTGAATAGCCTCCATGTATGTTGCTTTTCAGCCTGAGTTTAGGTAGCCACATGACTTGTGTGCTTCCAGGGTCCGGGCTACAAATTCCAGTTTTCTGCTTACCTTCAGGCCAGAATTTTGGAATTGGAAGTCAAATCGCTGCAAATCAAGTGCCTAAACCCACAGTTAGTTACCAAAACAGAAATGACTTGACTGAGGCAGCAGCTGAACACCTGCAGACCCTGTCAGTATCTTGGGTCTGATACATATCTGACATACAAATCGGACTAATTTTATGAAGGAACTCAAGTGAGGATCCTGATTTGAAACTGGACCTCTGGTCATTGCTAGGAATGTGCTCAGAAGGTAGAAACAGAAAAGAGGATCTGCAAAAACGTGGAGAAAGGTGCATTTGTGTAATGTCACTTGTGCAAGATGCTTGTGAAATGTGGTGCATGTTACATTGCATCATTTTTCACATATGCTTAAACTAGTAAGACTCTTTCTTTTCCAGCTATCCAGATAACTTTCCCTGTGAACTGAACTACTTCCCCTGGATAATGCTCTGTTTTGCTGCCTGATGGAGAGATGGAGTCCTCCAAATGCCTAATGCCTGTGCATTGCCCAGAGCTGCTCCCTTGCATAACCAAGAACCATCTCCCCATCATGGTGTGAGACAGGACAGCTCAGACTTAGCAGTTCTGTGAGATTCAGAAATCAAACCAGCTAATCAAGATTTAAAACAGTGCTGGATTGAAGAAACAAGCAAGTGGTCCAGCCATGAGTTACTCCATTAGCTGCAGTAAATAGCACTACAAGAGCTTATGAAAAGCAAATGAGAAGCAGCTGTAAAGAAACACCCTTAAAGTGAATGTCGGGGGCTTTTGCAGCTGTCATCCAGTGGATTGGGAGACTCTGAGCTTTGGAGGCAAAACAAGGGTGAAAGAAATAAAACTTGAGTACAGAGGATAAACTACCCTTTCCCACTGAGAGATTATAAAGGAAGCAATCTTACCACTACAGGAACCCAATTAGAGACAGAATCTCACAACTGCCTAATATCTCTTCCAGGACACTGAGAAACCCAAACTAGCTAAAGCAGCCCATTCAGAGCAGCAGCAGGAGGAGGCTCTGCTGCGTCAGGGGCACACTGAAATGCCAGGTGTACATACCAGGTGTGGTCATTTCCAGTGTTTTTGAACCCTGAGGTCTGTTCATTGCTCATCTGGGACCAGAGGAGCAACTTCATTTTCATGCGTGGCCAGCACAGCATCATCCTCGTCCTACAGAAGGCAGCAATAGGCTGCCTCTGCTGTATACTGAACTGTCCCGGAGGAAGAGCACCAGAACATGTTTTCTAAGCAAATATAAGAGTTAATTGTCAACAGCAACAAGAGAGAATTTCACATTTCTGTGACTGAGCTGAGGAATCACTGCTTTTGGTGGTTCACATCAGGTGTGGGTCCTCTGGCCTTCCTGGAGGCATCAGTGTTGTCAGTCAGTAGTTGTGTGCATTGGTTCGCTTAAGCCTTAGTGCAGGGCTCTCCCACCTTGCTCCAGCTATTGCCTATCTGAGACACTGTCACCCTTCTCTCTCTTCTCTTGGAAATGTGGAAATGCCATAGTTTGCTGCTCACCTTAGGCAGCAATGCCCATCTCTGCTGTAGCTGCTCCTCCTACCTCTGAGCTGCCGTGCATCACCTCTTCATCGGTGTGCACAGCAGGGAGTACTTCAGGTCAGGTTCTCGATTTGTTCGGGGGTTTTTTCTCAACAGCAACAGGGTTTTGATGAATTTTACGTAAGACGGCTCAGTTCTGAGCCCGGATCCTCAGCGCTGCCCTCCTGCTGCCAGGAAGGGCTGTGCCGGCAGGAGCCATGCTCTGGGATGAATGCGTGGTGGGGTCAGAAGGAAGGAATTCCTTTAGCTGGCATTGCCATTAAAGGCACTTTCTGTGTAGCCGTGTTCCTGCAGAGTGATTCTGTGCAGGTGAGTCTTCAGGGGAGTGCAGGGATCTCTTCAAATGTAGTACTAATAACAGCCATGTTTGTCTGTAGTGGGATATTCCAGGCATAGGGAGAGCTGTGTCTTCTGAGGGCAAGGAGCTCAGCGTGCCTGCGAAGAGTGGGGATGACTGCTCAGGATGGGTACTGGGAACAGTGGTACGTCCTGAGGAGCTGCGAGGAGGTAACTGACCTGCTCTGAGAGAGCTCAGCATTCCTAACATCTGTCAAGGACATTTTCGTAACTGAGATAAATAAACAGATGCCTTTCTTGCTCCAGGGAGATAATTTCTTCTATGCTACTCACCTAAGACCATTTGCTTGGCTTAGCCTGTGTTTTTACCATATGGAACAAGCCTTAACCACTTCATTTGTGGCTGTTACTCATTTGGGACCAATATAAAACATTTCTGGCATTCCTTTTCCATTTTCTGGCCCTTACACGTCGCTGATGTCTCTGCTGCTGTTTATACGTTTTCTTCTCTAACATTTCAGTACTTCTCTCTTGTAAAATGTTTTAAATGGTTAATTGCCTGATGCTGCAGATGGAGAGTATTAGTTACCTTCCATCACCACTCTGGCCACGATGACTTCCTTTGCTTGACAAGTTGATTACTTTGTCAAGGTGAACATTAAGTCTGTCTGGAGTATCTCTGTGTGTCTTGTGCCAGACTGCAATTGCCAGCTGGTTTCTTATTGGACATGCTGTTTCTCCAGACACAGGATACCAGGAGTAAAATTGGGATTTTGCGGGGCTTTTTTTCCCGATTTCCCTACTGAGATTGATGTCACTCTAGTTTATACCAATAGGATTTAGATGGCTATATCTCTAAAAGTGACAATCTAATGCATGGCAAGCAAACCCAACTGATGAAATTCCAGTGATAAAGAAAATTCCCATCCTGGCAACCACCCAGTCTACAAGCAGCGATTAGGGATTAATAATAACTGCACTGAGTCTGCCCAAGCTGCTGGAGATGTGACTAACAGAACCTCCATGAAGCTAAACAATTGCTGCAGTGCCTGCTCCCTGCTGCACTGCATCAGCACATCCATAATGGCAGGGTCCTGGTGAGTGGTGGTGCTGACCAGCTCCCCACAGTGCCAGGTACAGGCAACAGGGACCAGAAAGGAGCCTTTGTGGAAGCATTGCAAAAAAGGTTTATTAAGGTGGGAAAGAAACTTCCTCTCCATTGCACAGTAGGATCTCACTGGGGTTGGCCTCTCAGGTACTGCCATTAACATGTGAGTCCATAGCTCCTCTTCACAAATCCAGTGCACAGTGTGGGGTCCAGTTATGTCTCTTCTGTGGTATTACTTGGTGAATGTCTCAGTTTCTTGGGCTCTTTGGAAAAGATAACTGAAAAGGTTGGCCAGCATGATCATCTGGTGGTACAGGAACATTTCTTTATCCATGTGTGGTATTATCTGACTGTCTTGGATATCTGAGCAGGCAGGTCACAGGAAAGCAGTGTGGAGACTTGGTTTTCAAAGGCACCTATTTCCAGTAAATGTGAACTTCATTTTAGTTTGGGAGTTCAATTTTCCTGGCCTATTGTAACAGAAATAATAAAATAAGCAAAAGCCTGGTACCCTTTTCAGAGGTACCATGGCACCACACCAAACGGGTCTGGGTGCAGTGTGAGCACTGAGGGCAGGGGCTGAACTACTCTTCTCCCTGGCAGATGTGGTCCTGGGGTTGCTCTCCTCACAGGATCTCATAATGAAACCTTAGTGAAGAGCAGAGACAGAGCTCTTCTTTCATTATACCATACATGACAAGGCAAGAATGTGTTGGAGCACCTGTATATTGACCTACCTCAGATCAGCCTCGTGCCAGAATGGAAAAGCAACATACAACCACTTTATTTTCCTGGTGTCTGTGGGAAGGAATGGTGTCTGAGTTTAAGACATCCATGCTCCCCTAGGCAGAAAGGGCTATCTTCTGTCTCTGCCTATGGGTGTGACTGATGGATGAGAAGCTCTCTCAGGGCAGATCTTGTTCTTCCCAGCGACCTGCACCACAGCCACTCCCTGCCCTGGGCTGTCCCTTCCCAGGCTCACCGCTCTCCTGAGCCCTGCAGCTTTCTGTCCTTGGAAAGGCAGAGGTGGGGGAGCAGGGGTCCCCAGCAGGGACATCTTCTTGTATGAGATGAAGAAGGTGTCTCAGCCACGGGTGCTGCAGGCGGGAGCAGTCACACGCTCCCCAGCAGCACTCTGCTGTCTCCCATCATGTATTCCCTGCCGGCTGTGTTTCCCTCCAGGCCGGGAGCCAGGAGGGCTGCTCCTGGGACACCTCCTCCTGGTGCGCTGCCAAGGCCGGCTCAGGGTCCTCCCAGCGAGGGCCATGGCCCCGGCTCCGGGCACACAGCATCTGTCCCGGGCTCCCCTGGAGACCTGCCTCTGCTGGGAGGGGCAAGGTAACCTCGCCACTGGAAATGGCTGGGACGGCAGCCAGCGGAGATTAATGGCATCATTAGCGTCCCTGGGTTATTTATAGGCTGGAAAATGCCTCGGACCTGCTCTGTGTAACACAGGGACTCACAGGTCTCCTGCTTCTGCCTTCTCCCTTCCTGCCATTTCATCCTGATCGCTGTAAAATCTCTGGAGCAGGGACTGTCTCTCACTGTAAACTTGCTCTGTAAACCTTCCTAACTAGGGGCTTGCACACAGGTGTGGGGTTTTTTTCCATGAATGCTGTACTTGTCTGGTCTCCTTCCTCCACCCAGCTCTTTATGTGCTGTGTTCTGTGGCCCCTCTTTGGGAAAATTCTCTTTGTGGTGAATCCCTAAGGGACAGACTGATCCGTCATCACAGGAATTAGTGATTTTCCACCTGGGATATTAAACTGTGAGCTCTGTGGGAGGAGGACTGGGAATCTCACAGTACAGATGCACCTAGGACATGGGGGGCCCTGCAGAGACATGCAGATGTAATTGATGGCGGGACGTCTTCCTACAGGAGCCGGCAGATCCAGCCCATCTCCTCCAGGAACCTCTCTGCACTGGCAAGGAAGGAAAACAACAGCCCGAGTGTCTCGGCCTCAGAAGAGCTGTCGGCACGTGAGCCGCGGCCGCACCGTGCGCCTGGCCCGCTTCCAGCGCTCGGTGAAAGGTAAGAGGAGAGGAAGCTTGCTGTCGGCAGGCACAGATCCAGGGATCGCTGTGTCACTGGGATGTGGCTCCATGGGTGGCAGGAAAAGGAGCCCCTCCGGCGCAGAAACATGGATAACCAGAGAGGCTCCTCATGGAGGTGGGCTGCTTCGGAGGGCACCCACCCTTCACGCTGCTGCTGTATCGATGTGAGATAAGCTCCTGTGTTACCCTCTCCTTGTAGGAACTGAAACAAAGAAGCACAGAGAACCGCTGAAACCACTGTTGTCTTCCTTTCTCTGGGCAATGACACTAACTCAGGGAAGACTAAGGGATTCCAAAATGCCAGGAGGAGGATTTCTCTGACATGGCCACTACATATGAAACCACATCCCTGGGCTCCCCTCACCTCACATGTGCGGTGGGTTCAAGGTATCTTAGTGCCTTGCTTTCCTCCTCCCCTCTTTCCCACTCGGGTTCTGGTTTCCAGGTCCCTCCATCTCTTCCTGGCTAAGGCCCAACTGCCTGTAGGGATGGGGATGACAATGCCCGCTTGGCACCTCACTTCCCATGCTGTTAAATGGGACCATGACACTTAACTGGCTTTATATAGTCCTCTGAAGGACAAAAGCATGTGTGCAGTTATTCATCCATCCAGAGAGCATAAATGGGAGAGTATTTCCATGTCTGATGCATGTGAGATCCTGTATAATTTAAAAGGCAGGTCATAGCAGTATCTGAGATAAAGGGTGAATACTGTTTTAACTGAACTCTGCTTACCCTAGGAAAGAGACAACTCTTCTATAGCTGTTTCCCATCTAAATTCCTGAACATCCAACCAGAAAGCTCAGAACAACTTTCTGTCTACACTGACATCAGACCAGAGGAGCAAGTCTTGGACAGGAGAGGCTATCTGCATCTCCAACTGATTACCTGCGTTGGAAAGCAGCTCTACAATGTGGAATGTGCTTTTCTAACAAGACATTTAAAGGCACGTGTTGGCTGTGGGGCACTCCTGTCCTGTGCCTTGGTGCTGCACAGCTTTTGTGCAATTACATAGAGCAAGAGCAGGGATTTTTTCCCTGTTTTAGTAGGCTACACCCAGTTGTAACCATATTTAACCTCCCTTTTTCTGGCTGCCAACACTGGGTGGCACTAAGTAACTCCTGACATTTCAAAACTGACTCTAAAACTTGAATCACAGGGACTTGGCTCCACTCTGTCCTGACAGCAAATGGTTTTGCTTGAGAAACTTTTGATCATATGGTTGTTGCAGTAGAAACATCTGACTTACGTAGCACGTTTTGTACTTCCTGGCTTTGTTAGGTTGTTAAACTGCTCCTGAAACTCTGGCCTCATGGATTTGGTAAAGGTTCGATATGCCGCTGGGCTTGAAAGCCAAACTTCCTGTACTGAGGGCAGAATTGATGGAATACTTGAAAATAACAGTGCTATATGCTGGAGGTTTAAACAAAATGCAGAGAATCACAGCATGGTTGAGGCTGGAAGGGACTCTGGAGGTTGCCTAGGCCAGGGCAGCCAAAGCAGGCTGAATGGGATGCGTGTTGCCAGGGTGTGAGTGTCTTCTATGGATGGAGACTTCACAGCCCCTCTGGATGACCTCTTGCATTGTGTAGCCACCCTCACAGTAAGAACAGGTCTCAGTTTGTGCTCAGTGCCTCCCATCAGGTCACTGGGCACCACTGCCTGAGCCCAGCGGGGAGCACAGGTATGTGCTGACAGGCACGGCAGAGACAATCAAGGATGAGAACCCACCAGTCAGCTGGGGAGCTGTTTGTGATGGTGGGGGCACAGCTGATGGGCATGTCAGCATTGCCAGCAAAGAGGGGATGGATCCCACCCAGTACCATTCCACTGGACGCTCCACTGACCCCGAGGCTCGGGATTGGGTCACTCCAAGTGCTGTTTCCAAGACAAATTTTCTCCTCAGGAAGCAGGCTCTGGGTGCAGTGCCTGTGAGCCCAGCAGTGCCACCCTGCACTGGCCTGAGCTGCATAGGCATGGCCGGGCTAAGCCAGTGTCTGGCCTTGCTATGCTCCAGTCCCAGCATGCCTCTGGTGCTGCTAGTACACCGGGGGTGATGCTGCTTCTAAGAAACCACCTTAAAAACCTTCTTCTGTATGAGAAACAGAAGGGGTTTGAACTCACATCTTATGTGCTTTGAGCCTGTGTTGTAGGCAGTGGATTATAGCAGACGATAGCTTTTCCTCATAAGCCTTGCGGCTGAAGACAGAGTCTCCTTGGGAATCCGCCCTTCCACTCCTATGAGGGTTTGGGTCTGACCTATATCATGTTTGTTGAGCTTTTAGTGTGACTACTGGACAGAAAAATCAACTGTTGGCAGAGCTGCCTCCTCAAACAGACAAAGACCCAGGGGAGGCAGGAGCTCTTTGGAGAGAGGCCCTGGCTTTGCAGGGATCACAGGGCTTTGGGCAGAATTCAGGCAGAGGATAAACCTCGATATCCAAAGGATGTTGCACAGGATTTTCCATTGCTTTCGGAACCTTTGCTGTAATTCAGCTCATGTTGATTAACCCTGAATGCTGGATTCTTAAAAAGTGATTAGTGAGATCATACTGGAAATAGAAACAGATGTACCATCTGTTACGCAGTGTATGGGGTTTAGAGGGAGGTTATGCTGGAACACAGTTGTTCCCAACGCTGACATGAGACTTCACTGCTGTCACCTTCCCATTACCTCCCCAGAAGCTGAACACCCTTTTGCAGATACAAAGTCAACGGGTGGGATTTGCTGTCAGTGTACTTGTGGTGTAATTCTGGTTAGAGACAAGGTTGAGAGCTGAGCTATGGTGGCACCTCAGCCTTTAGGGTAAACCATGGTGTATGGGACTTTGCCAAAGAGATGATTCCCAAGTGCCTGAAATCCCAGAGTCAGAAATCTGGGCTTCAGTTTGAACCTGTGCTTATGCCTCAGCGTATCTTCCCTTCAGTGAAATGTGAGCACCAAAAGGTTGGAGTGTTGGGGCGTTTTCCAGTCCTTCTGTGGTTGTTCATATACTGTACCCCTGCCCCAAAATACTCTCCCCATTAGTGCTGTAGTCACCCACTGCAGGTCTCAAGGATCATCAGAAGCACTAAGCAGCTCTCAGACAGCAATTGCAATTATGCTTCTACAGCTGTGATTGTCCACAGCCGTGCCTTCTGTCTCCATCCAGAGCAACAGAAGATTTGAAGGAGTGGTGCAAGGCTGAAGAAGGCAACACATCCATATGTGCTTGCCTAAATCTAATCTGGCATCCTTCTGGCTTTTACAGCATCTGAAGAGCAAAGTGCACATTTGTGCTGTTCATAGCACTGCTGCCTGAGCACTAATATCTGGTATAATAAACACAGCATCACGGCACCTGGGGAGAACAGGAGCAGGTTCCCTTTGATCCTCAGGGCACCTTTTTCAGCACAGCTGCACAGGCAGGTAAAAAGCTGCCAGGAGTCTTGTTTGCTTCTTCCTTTTGCAAAGTCCTTTATCACAGCTGACACCCAAAGCCTCTGGCAGGCCTCCATTCACAAATATAGCTACTATTCGTTATTAATACACAAACAGAGAAGGGCAATTGCTGTTTGACCCTGTAATAAATCCTCATGTGCTTTGAAGCCCAGCACCTGATGGGCTGGCAGTAGAAGGTATTACTCCAGGTAGAAGGGGATCGCTACAGTGAATCCCTTTGCAAAGAGCAGATATAAATACACAACACACCTACAAAGCACAGGTACAGCTTTACAGCTGAGCCACCATCTCCTCCCAACACCTCCTTTGTGGTGACAGACCTGGGTGCACCCCACCAGCTCCATCCACTTCAAAAGGCATCTGGGGTCCCAAACACACATGGTAAGCAAGGAGGGCTCCGTTTTGCTCCTTGGTTCCTTAAGGAGGCACTTCTACACCTCGCAGAGGGATGAGTGGACAGGCAAGCACAGGGCAGGGGGAAAGCGAGGTTCAGCGAAGCCTGGCAGCCCAGCCACTGAAATCGTGCTCCCCAGCAGTGGTGGGAGGCCCCTATCCCTCATCCCACATAGGGCTGCCCCACAGGGGCCCAGCTGCCCTGCAGGGTGACACAGCTCTCCTGGGCTTGTTCACGCAGGGCTGATTCAGAACAGCCGTCGGCAGAAGATGTTACACACCTTTCAGAACCTCCCTCCATGCTCCAGGACTTCCCTCTATCCATCCTTAGGCAGGAACCACACTGGTCTGTGCCGCATCCCACAGCCTCAGCACCCCAGCAAGCAGGAGCTGGTGCCTTGCAGCAAGACCTTCCAGTTACTTCCTTTAAAGGCACTTGACCAAATATCTGAGTAATCCCACAAGGTGCTCTCCCCAAGTGCTGTGTGCCACGGGAAGAGGACAGGCTCCTTACACAGCCCTAATTGCTCAGGAAGGACATGTGCAATGGTTACCCTAGGGAAAGAAAGTCCCATAATATGAATTCCCTTCCCTGCAGATTCCTCTGCAAGCCATGGAAACACAAAACCATTCTTACTCTTCTTTCCTTTCCTGGGGAATTTTCAACAGAGAAGGGGAAAGTTTGCTAAAAACCAGTAAGGGGGGCGGAATCTCACCGGGGTTGTCTGAAACCTCTTTGTGTGTGTGTTAGCTCTGTTAGCTCTGCTGGGCTGCCTGCAGAGCCCTCACCCTGCCTGGAGCTCAGCAATGCTCAGGGGACAAGGTGTCTGCACCAAAGGGGGCTTCTTTAGTCAGTGTTCACACGGCCCAAGCAAGGACACAGGAGCAAGTGCTGGTGGTCCTAAAGGCTTTGCACGAGCAGCTGGAAGGGAAGATGTTATCCCACTGTTTACTGGGGAAAGAGTTGGAGTGGTGCAACTGCCAGCACAAAGTCCCCGCTCAGTGATGATGGTCAGCACCAAAGGCACATTGGGGCATGCCCCTACATGGCAGCCCGGCTTCCCTGGGCACAGAAACCACTTGGTGCTGGACCTACAACAACCTTGGCTCTGCCCCTAGGCCTACCTGCCCAAATAATCTGGTAATAACTTACATCTCCTCCTGCACCCAACTACAGCCGTGTGTTTTTCACAAGTGTTTCGCAAATGTAAGCCCTGTGTTTTATACCTTTCAGTCATTGATCAAGCTGATGTGTTTCTCTTTTGGACAAATAGTCATTACATCTGAAAGTTTATGGCTGGGCTTTGAAGTTAATGTTCTCTGAGATGAAGGAGAAAGTTCACACTTCTCCTATTGCTTCCAGCCCCTTTGGCTGGAGACCAGATAAGAAAAGATGCCTCAATTTACAAGTGATGACTATTTTTGCAGGCAGAAAATCCAAAAACTCCTTAAAATAATAATGGCTTGAATCCTGTGGTGCTCAGCAAAATACTGGGAAAGGAGGGAAATGAATCCAGGAAGCCTGTGGACATCTCAGAACTGTTATTTCTCTGTTTACCGTCTCAGGTTCATCTGGGGCTGCATTTCCATTCCTCTGTTTTTGCTGCTTTTATGGCCAAATTTCCTTAGGTTGCCCACAAGCTATTTTCCACCAGCAACCCATGGGGAAGAAAGGTTTTCCCTAGGTATTAACATCCCTCAAAGTTTCCTTGATTAGGTGAAGGAAATGCTAAATCTATGGCATAGTCCTTAACAGCCAGGACTGTTTAAGCTGGATGGTGTTAAGACACCCAGCTCCTTCATGCTGGTTTGGAAATTGCAGCCTTAACATGACCTTTTCAAGCCTCCTTCCTACCCTCCTTCCTACCACAGCATCAGTGAAGCTGGGGTGATCCAGCCACTCTGGGTATTGCTGGGGGAAGCCTTTTAGCATCTCTACCTGAGGGGTCTGAGAGGCATCCCACACACTGAGAGCCAGGGTGCTCGAAGCCAAATTGGCACTGCCTGCAAGCTCCAGGTGCAGTAACCAATCCTGAAAGGGCTTTGGAGAGGGATGGGATTTTCCAAGCCCCCATCCAGTCAATTTTGGGAACTCCCTTATGATGGCAGATCCACAACATGGGCAGAGGTGTCTGTTCTCATCCCACTCCTCTGCCCACCTCAGCCTGCTGGGCCTCTTCATCATTCCAGAGTGGCTTTTCAGTTTGACCCCACTGGCCATGGGATTGGCCATAAGAGATGCCAAAATGATCCATGTATACCCTCCAGCTGAACCCATGCTAGGGAGATGTGAAGTGTAGGAACATCTCAGGAACTCCTGCAGAGCATGCACAGGTACCACTGGCATTCTGATGCAGCTAACAAGGGGATGCTTGTATGAATAAAATACCTTTAAATATGACTTATGAAATAGCAAGATTTCTGATGTATGCTGTCTAATTTAGAACTGGATTACATTCCTGCTGTAGCACATTAAAGGAAGGATCAGTGTACCACAGCTCACAGCTGGGCAGCACGTCAGCTAAACCCGCTTCTTCCTCTCAATTAACTGTCTTCACTTTGTTTCCCCCAGATATTCAGCTGAAATTCTCCTGAAAGGCATCAGCCAAGTTCGGAGCAGAAAGGCATCATTAGTGCTCCCTGTAAGGTGAAATCCCATGCCCCAGCAAACCCCCGTTCCCTCCCTGTTGTGGGAACAAGCGCCATTGGGGACTGACAGCCGAACAGCACGAGGGCCTTGAGCCACTGTGGCACAACCACAAGGACCAGTCTGAAAGTCCCTCCTGGGAGGTGAGGACAAGCTGCCCCGTGCCACCAGCATCCCCTGCAGCAGCAGAGAGGGTCCCTCCATCGCAGCATCCTTTGCCAAAGCAGCGCTTCCCTTTTGTTCACACCTGTGCTGCTGATTTAATAACAGGATGGGCTCGGGGTGTTTCTGCTGATCCTCCTCCACATCTTGGCAATGGGATCTGCCTCAGCGAACACCCAGGAAACTCCCCCCCCCCCCCCCCCTTTTTTTTTTTTTTTTTTTTTTAACCTCATCAGCTTTTTTTGAAAAGAAAAAAAATTTGAGCGCTTTTTGAGTTGAAACACCCGCCCACATTTTAACGGCAGAGATTTAAGGAGGCGCGGNAACCCCCAAGAAACCCCCCCCCCCCCCCCTTTATTTTATTCCATTTAATCCTTTCTGCAATGCTAAATAAAATCTAATCATTACCACTTCCCCCCAGCAGCACTGGTTGTGTTTGCTGCTGGTGTAGCTTCCGAGGACTTTAAATGAGTTACTGAACCGTAAGGAGAAACTATTAAACATCCTCTTCCCCCGGACATCAAGATGCACCAGGCCATTAATATTTCTTTATCACCGCAGACTTTGAGGCTTGAAATCCACGCCTGGGTTTGTCAAATGGGATAATTATTAAATGTTTTGAATTACCCAGCTAATTAGCACTAAACCCGGCCTCGTGCTGAACGCGGCATTGCGTGGTGCTTCTCACACTGATTGCTTTGGAAGCCTGGGCCCATAATGTGGCGCAGCCCCAGCAGCAGGGAGGTATTCCATCTTCCAGGGTGACATCACCCATTCTTGCCCTGGCTTTAAATCGCAGCCAGTATCTCTCCCTGATTTCCAGGCAATCAGAGGTCAGAGAATCAGTGTTGTGTTTGGGAACAGCAGCATCAGGAGGTGTGAACATGGTTGTCCTGCCGCTGGTATCGGGGTTCTTTGGGAACAAGCCCTACCTCTATTTTGGTGAATGCCCTGTCTTTCCTTCAGGAACACCAACAAGCACTCAGCAGTGTGGTGCCACACTGGGACATGATGGATCCATCTTCCCCCCATGCACTTGGGAGTTGGAAGCTATTCTGGGGGCTTTGATGCTTTTGTCCCCATTCCGCTGGAGAAGGCAGGGCCAGTGGGAGGGAAGGTTGGGTTCCAATGGCACCGGGGTATCCCGCGGGGTATTGGTGGTTCATGGGCATCCCTTGGGGTACCAGCAGCACCAGGGCACCCTTTGTTGCTCCTTCTGCTCCCCTTTTCCTGTGCCACTCATGCACTCCCAGTTTTGGAGGGTGACATACCTGAAAGCAAAGGTCAGGAGCAGCCCTGGGAGGTGCAGGGCTCTGCATCCCATTAGGGTTGTCCAGAGGAAGCCGGACAGAGCTTTTATTAAATCAGGCTTGGAGTAAATGCTTAAAGAAAGGCTTTTTGAACTAGGAGCTGAACCTCATGTTTGGTGCCCTGCCAAGCTCAGGATAGCACGAGGAGGAAAAGGAGATGTATTTTTGGACTGCATGTCTGTGAACAGGCTGTTAGATGAAATTAAAGAGGCTGTTTATAAAGAATCCTCTGGTGGTGAAGCAGATGTGGGGGCCCGGGTTTATGACAAGATATATTTCTGGTGTTCGCATGAACAATCATTTTCACTCAGGGCTTTCCTCATGCTGCAATAATTTGTTGGTTTGGGGTTGTTGGGGTTTTATTACTATTATTCTATTATTAACCAAAACTGGCACTTTACCCTCACCACTTGTGATGAGCTTGTTTGTTTACTTATGTAGTGGTAACCAGAGAGCTGGGCTCAGGCTCTGCTTCCTCGGATGCTGGTTGTTTCCTACCAGAGCACTTGGGGCCATTTGACCCCGGTAGTGAAGCACAAAAGCAGCGTTTCCCTATTTCTTGCCATATTGCTGGTGAATGATGAACACTTCAGCTTCTGCAGGCCACTGAGCAGGTGTCCACAGGACATCCTCTTCGTCAAACCCTGCGGCACAAGGACCCCCAGACCTGCTTGTGCCTAGCCTACCACAAAAGCAATACAGCTTTGCAGGAGGCTATGGAGTTACTTTATAGAATCACAGATGGTTTGGGTGGGAAGGGACTTTTAAAGATGATCCAGTCCAACCCCCTCCCATAGCAGGGACAGCCCCAGCAAACCCGGCCTTGACTGTTTCCAGGGATGAGGCACCACAAGCTCTCTGGACAGATCCCCAGAGCAAAACAGGAGCCGAGTTTTCTTCTGAACCAATGTCATTCTTTACTGAGCTATGTTTAGCATCCAAGAAAACGCTTTGGTTTATGCTTAATGTGATATAAATACATGGGACGTGTTTAATAGCTACTCCTGCAGCTCTACATGTGTTTTAAACCGCGCTGCTTTCCTGAGTGTTGCAGGCAGCAAAGGCATTGCTGTGCTTTTACAAGGCAAACCAAGAGTGCAAGCGCACGTTTTTAAGTGGAGACACATTATCATTAATTATACATGGCCTGGGTTAGTGCTGCCTTGCCATCCTCCTTGGAGCCTGCGCTGAGCCCTGGCTTTCTTAAGGCAGATAATAACTTAAAAGAAAGCAGCCCAACACAGTTGCTGTGGTCTGTGTCTGCAGCAGGGCATCGCATGTGGAAGACATAATCTCCGATGGTAAATTTTTGCTTTGACGTTATAGTAGAAGCTAAGCGAAAAGGTGTCATCCTTGGCCTAGAGTTTCACGAGTGCCACAGGCAGAACATGCTTCTCTGGGCTCTTTTAAACCCTTTCCTCCACTTCCAAAAGGAGAAACTCACAATCTGGACTCAATTGAACCTTAAAGCCATAAAATTCCAGGTTCTAATAAATCTTCGTTCTATAAAAACACATCTAGCATATATCAAAACAGAGACTGTAAAAGAAATTAAACATGTGTGGGTCACCTACACTGCTGGATGCTCCTCAGCAGGATTGCAAAACGGGTGGAATAACGAGGTGCAGTTTTGCTGTGAAGTTTTGGTACCTCCCTGTAGCACCACGGGGCTGCCCAGGCAGCGAAACGCACAGGGGCCCTGCTCCCACATCCCTTCCGTCCTTCCCAGTATGGGCAAGCCGTGTTCCAGCCAGCATCTCCATGGGCCCAATGCTTGCTTGGCTTCTTCTGTGATGGGGTGCACCCGCTGCAGGATGCAGCCCACAGACATCCCACACCTCTTCCCTCAGGATGGGTCTGGCAAAGCAAGGGCTTCTCCCCAGTGAGTGCTGAGGCCACAGTGTGCAAAGGCGCTGTAAATCAAAGGGAGAGCAAAGTAAAGCAGCGTCTGGGGGAGGATTTGCCCATTCCCGTAAAGTCAAAATGCGAAGGAAAAAACGAAAGCAGCTGGGACCGCGCTGCAGAGGAGCGGCCCTTAACAAGCCCTCCAAAAGAACTCTGCCTGTGATGTAATCCGGACATTTCCTGGCTCACTGGCGGTTTCCTCGGATCAAACACCCGGAATGCCGGGGAGCCGTCACCACCGCACCCCTCCTATCACTCACACGGCCACAGGGGAGACAGGAGAGGAGAGGGGAGCTGGGATGTGGGGCAGGAACTGGCACCCTCTGCCTGTTCTCTCCTCGCCCCAGCAGGGTGAGGCACTGAGCACACACCTTCCCCTGAATTACCCTTGGTTTGAGGGGTGAGGGTTAAGGCTTCTGGCCAGGGTCCTGCCCCCCGCAGCCTTGGCAGGGAGGCTGGAGGCTGAAGGCTGAGAGGACCCTGCAGGGACAGAGCCTTTGTGACAAGATAGAATCCATTTTATCTTTTAAGCTATTGTATTATGGATACTTTATGAAGTTCTGGTGACTTGCTAGAGCAGTCATGACTGAGTCCACAAAGCAGGCAAAGCCCTATTGGCTTCAGGAGTCTTCTCATGGAGATTTGTTGAGTTTCTGCTAACAGAGTGCTCAAACAGGAAAGCTGGGAGTAAAAGGAGAAAAAACCCCAGCACACTTTCTAGAGTAGCATCCATTCAGAGCTCATTTAACATCTCCCATTCCTGTGAATTCAAGTGACCCCTGGGAAAGTGTCTGTGAAAGCACTGGGATGTCTGTCTGGGAGGTTGAAACCATGGGACCCAGCAGCGCTCACCCACTGCAGCATGCAGCAAGTTTGCTATGGAATCATAACACAGGGATGAGCAGCAGGCGGGCAGGCAGCACATCCTGGGTTTCCAAAAGGAGCTTCATAGATGCCAAGAGCACCCATCTGTACCTGCCAGCCATGGGGACAGGAGGATAATGGAGCTGTGGGGACCATGGGGTCTTAGGAATGGCAGGGACACAGAGGGCAGAGGCCCAGGGACTGGATTGTTTCTCATTGTCATCTCTTTGCAGTCTCCTCAGAACCCAGCACCATGCATGCCCATGGAAAAGGCACAGGTTCTAAATCTTCCCGAAGGAGTGGAGGGGTTAGGGTTTATAGGGATGAACTATTCAGGCAGCCTCAGTATTTCACTGCCTTGAGGAAATGCAGCTTTTGGGAAGAGCATCTTTTGAACTGCACTGACAGCAGCAGGGTCGAGAGGGAGTCCAGCAGGGCACAGCAGCAGACCCCATTCTGACCTGAGCTCACCCAACCTCCACTGCAGCGGGTGGAAGGAGGGAAAAACCAGACCCTTCCCAAAGTTTATTATCTGGATCCCCAAAGACTGGCCAAATTCGGGTTGCTCAGGAGCTATTACCAGTTACCTATGTAAAATTAAAGGCAGGCAATGAAGGACCCATCTGGGAGGCACTCATACCATGACCAGAGACCCCAGGCAGCTCCTCCTCACCTCTTCCTCGTCACTAGGGAATTACTGGCATATCAAGCATTGAAGAGTGGTTACCTGGAGTTCCAGGGGCTTGGAGTGGTGGGAGCCACAGGGGTCTCCCAGCCAGGGTACCCACCTTTGCTGTGTTTAAACAATACCTGTCAAAAGGTATTTAGAAGGGGCATTTAAAAAGGTATCACTGACTAATGCAATGCAGCACCAGTGTGGCCTTAGCAGCAGTATTAAAAATATATATTCTTATATTAAAAAGTATACATATTTCTCTGTGATTTCTGTGCAAGCAGCTTAAATAATCAATGGAGGCCATTGCAACCTGTCCAGCCCTGCAAAGCAGAAAGAGAAAGCAAAGCTGTGAAACCCATGGGCAGGGAGGGGGAAGGCAAGGCCAGGAGGCCCTGCCTCAGCAGGGCAATGTGGTCCCAGCAGGCAAAGGCTTGGTAGCAGGGTTATGGCAGGGATGAGCTCAGCAGCACCAGAGCTTTGGCGGTCTTGACTTTGATTCACACAATCCTCCAAGTCCTCCATTAACGTGCATCGGTTTGGTTTGGGTTTTAGCTTAATTGTACCACATGTTCCAGCTTTTTTTACTCACTTACAGGCACATCCTGGTATTTTCAGGCTTAGGTCACTTCAGTTTTATTATTGCAGGTGGCCCAAATAAATTTTCATTAACTTCTTCATGCCTGTTTTCTAAAGAGAGTTGTAAAAGGAGCAGTCCTAAGGTTTGCTTGGATTTGTGAGTGTGGACTGGGAGCAGCGTCCCTATCAGCTTTACTGTGTTCTCTACTTCACCTCAGCCCTCACATTGAATGCCAGAAATGCATTAAAGGCCAGAAAAATCAGCAGCAGCTCCCTTGTCAGGTGCGGATATTCAGATAACACAAACCAGCTTTTCATTAAAGACATTTCAGGCACTTGGAGCTGTGTCACCCGTCCCCGTTTTCATGTTTCTTCCCTAAGCTTTGCTTCACTGAAGACCTTCACTGAGCTGCATGGGGGCAATCTGCCTCACACAAACAGCCTGCCTGAGGCCCAAGGGTAATTTATTACTGATTAACCTGAGATGCTGGACACCTTTGCAGGGGCTGGTGTGAGCGCTCTGCGTGTGCAGCTGGAAGCCAAAGACAGGCATGGGTCTGATTTAAAGAAACCCAAAATAAATGAGGAATGGGATCAATGCTCGGACACCAACCCGAAAGCAAGAGAAAAGGGGAGCGAGCTTAACACCTCTAGCAGGAGCAAAGCTACACAACCATGCAGGACAGGAGCTTGTCTCTGAAGCATTTTTAGAAGCCTTCTGTAGGATGGTGGAGTTATCCCAAACTTATATTGGTTTAACACAAAGATGGGAGAAAGGGAGTTTCCCCTGCAGAAGTCACAGGCCGATGGTTAAGCATCTGGGATATCACCTTGATCTCCAGTTTGGACAGTGCTGAACAGAGGAAAGTGCACATAAAATCCACATTTTGCATGTTTGCCTTTGAAACCCTGCCGATGGAGTCTCCTCTGCCTTTTGCCTGTCGTCATCAGACCTGGGAGGCCTCACTGCTGTGGGGTTTCTGCAGGCGGCGGGTACGAGCCATTGCTCAGAGCACTGCTCTGGGACTTGCAGTCCCCGTGTTTATATTTCAGTGCTACGCATGATTAATCCTCCATTTCATTCATTGTCTTTCTACTTCTCTGCTACTGGGAACAGTAAATAAGAGGGAAGTTGTAACAAGAGCCTCCCTCTTATTCAGAGACCTTCTGTTTCCTGCAGGCTGGCGGCTTTGAAAGAAATCACAGCTCCATTGTGCTCCAGAGTCACGTTAAATGATTCAGATGGAAAGAAAAACCCACGTCAGTAGCAACAAGGGACAAAGCAAAGAGGAGCGTCAAGGCCGGCAGACCAGGGACACCAAACCCAGGCAGCAGTACATCCTGAGGATGCTGCGCTGTGTGGCCACAGAGTGGGGTTTTTTTCCCTGTTATGTGGGTCTGTCTCCCAGCATTCAGGATGGTTTGGTGGGTGTCCCTGGACACCTCTGGCACCACAGCAATGGCACTGATTGCCTGGGGGTTGTGGGGCTGCGGGACAACCCTCCTGTCCAACCTGGGAACAGGGATCCAGGCCTCAGCAGGGGAGGAGGCAGACTCACTCCTGTCCCAGAGTGTGGCTGGTAGTGGTGGCTGCAGGGCAGAGGCAGGGAGGCAGAGCCTGGGTGCTCCTGCACAGAGGCAGAGCAAACAGCACTCGAGATGACGCTGCTGCCACTGAACATCTGGTACAAAGGCTCCCCCAAAATAGATCATTTCCTTCTTCAACCTCAAAGGAAACAGCACTGGAAGAAGGCTCAGTTATGGCCAGGCTGGTTCAAGGAGGGGTCCCTATCACAGGCAGCATCCTCCTGGGAGCCAGGTACACATCCCAGAGTGCGACCATGGGACAAGCCATCAGCACCAGGCAGGACCCAAGGGGTCTGGACTGTAAAACACCAAACGCCAATGCAGGTGCTGTGCCCTCACCAACAGAAACCCATCAGCATTTTGCCATCAAACCCAAACCCTCCCATCACCAAAACCTGCTGCTGAAGCTGCTCCTGTGCCAAAGGGCTCAGGCTGTGATCAATCCTCACCTGCATTTCCAGCGTTGGATTTACAATGCAGCGCTTGTTCATGGCATCTTCCTTGTTGGAAGGCGTCAGTAGGAATGTGTGTCAACAAAACTGAAACAAGTGTAAGCGCCAATACAGACAAGTCTGATAATGAAACATGAGTCACTGTTATTCAATCATTTGCTAATGCACATGTTGCAGGGAAGTTCTCTCCCATAGGAATCAACACCACACAAACTCGTGAGTTTGGAGTTTTTTTAAGAAGAGCACTGTGATTCTGCTTCTGTCTTCCCAGGGCTGGTGCCTGTGATCCCATTCTGCAGCCCATCACCCCGCTCCCTTCACACCTCCATTCCAAACTCCAGGCATTAGCCCCTCACCCCGGGATGACCCACCACTTATGCTCTGCATGGCATGGTTGTGACCAGGTGCCTGCCAGCCCTTTGATGCTGTCCTTCCTCACAGTGGTTTTCATTCCCAGCATCTCCCCAGCCCTAGGAACGAGCTGGCAGCAGGGAGGGGGCTCTCAGGGCCCCTCAGCCACCATCAGCACCCCAACATTGCTGCAAGCCTGCACCATCTGGAGTGCCAGTGGCTGCCATTAGTTTAGGGAATGGGCATTTTCCACTTGGGCTGGGCTGAGGAAGAGTGTGGTCAACCCCAACACTTCAGCAAGGGAGGCTTTTCCCCATAAAGTTATTATTTGCATTCTTATGTTTTGATTTGGGAAGGGGCAGGAGGCGTCAGGGATGTTGCACCTTGGCTGGAGTTTCTTCCAAGAGATTTGTTTGACAATGTTATTCTTACTACTGTTAACAAACACACTCACCAAAGATTGCAGCATGTCCTCAGTTTCCCCTTGAGAAGCCTCATTATTTGAGCAGCGTCTTGCAATAATCATTTAAAGGGTGACCTCTTGCTGCTGTAAGGTGTGTGGGGAGCCGGGTCCCTTCCAGGCATTCCAGCTATCGCGTTTGGCCTTTCCTGCTTTGACTGAGGAACTTTGAAGAGGTCAGAAGTGTGATTTGAGCTTCTGCCACTTTAATAAATGAAAAGCTGCTGGAAACATTCCTTTATGGAACTTCCTTTATGCCAAATGTCCATCATTTAATTCAAACATGATTTAGCAATATAAGCAAGATTTCAAAAAGTGCAGCTGAACATCCCACTTGCCCCTCTCGCTCCTCTGACTTCTCACTGTTTAGCTTGAGCTCAAGCACTGCTGCTACAGGGAGGGCTTCAGCTTCTGACATAGCAAACAGGTAGCCTAAGCTAATTCATAGCTTTGGTCTTTTTATTCCATCCCAAAGTGGCAAAAGGGAAGGCTTGTCTCTCTCATGGGTCACCTTTAACAGCAACTGCTTCAGCCAGATTGATTTCAAAATCGGGTGCTCTCGAAGCAGAAGCTGTGCTGTATTTTTCAAGAGCACAAAGCAGCCCTAAGAGCAACCTGACCGTCATTCTTACTCATAAATTCATGGGGGGAGGAATCTGTCTTTGTTTTTCTGCTTGAAGCACTGTCAAAAGCAAAGCCAAGGCATGACATGCACAGAAACACAGGACATCTTCTGCAAAACGTCACGAACCTCTCGGAGATTTACTTTTCTTGGGGTTTTACTCCAACATTGGAAGGAAGTCTGACAGCTTGTCCGCAGGTACATTACTTTGGAGCAAAGGCTGGTGTGCATATAAAGGGAACCTATTCTAGACTAAACTAAAACCATCTCGGAGTGCTTTTCAAAGTAGGGTGCAATGCAGTGGCAAAGGCTGGGGAGAATTTATCAATAAATACCTACATTCAGGCACTGCATTAGCCTGGGCACCTTTGTAAAACATCCTTTGAGGTATTCCAGGGGCTAAAACATTGCCTATTGCACCTTCCAAAGGAAAATGCCATACACCAGTGTTTTCTTCTACAGCATCCCCCAAACGATGTGATCTGTAGCCTCTAGTCAAGTCCAGGTGATGGTAAGCTGAAGAGCATAAGGAAGGAATGTTGTTTGAAGATACTGGGCGCTTTACTGCTATTGACAAAACAATCTGCCCATTTGTGTCCCAAAAGCCTGTAGCTGTTCAGCTGCTATAGGCAGAGCCTGGAAATGGTGAACATTAATTGCTTCTTGTATTAATTATCTTTGTATCTTGCCATGCTGCTGATACACTCGGTATTGATTAATGTATTCTAACTCAACGCTATCCATCCGCTTTATTCCTTTCATCTTCTGTCAGGCATAGCTGGGAAGGTAGAACGGGAATGTTAATTCTAACAGGTTTAACCCTTAGGCTAGCAAGAATTAGGAGAGGCTTTTTTCAAGCTCTGCTTATCACCCATCTAGAGAACCTGAAGGTGTGGCTGCAGTCCGCCCAGCTGCTCTTCTGGTGGAGCTCCTCAAACCCATCTCCCTGCTTTCCAGCGTGCCTAAACCCAGCTATTCAGCCTTTTCTCCTTCGCGATGGGCTTGATACACCAATAAAAGGAGCTGTAAAGGGGCTCCCGGCTGGCATCACCTTAGGTAAGCTGCAGGAATCCTTTCAGCCACTGGTTAGCTGTTCCTTCAAGGCTTCTAGCAGCCCATCTGCTGGGACAGATACACTTTGTTAAGTAAGCTCAACTTTTTGCTGGAGCTGGTATGATCACTGAACACACAGCAGAAGGGATGAACACCGTCTGTACACTTAGTTAAACCAGTTTAAAACTACAGAGCATACCTAGAAAGCAGGTGGCTGCAATTGCAGCTCTGTTCAGAACCAACTTCAGATGAACCACCATGAAATCATTATCGCTTCATTTGGCATTGAAGGCATAACTGCCACTTATTAACATTCAGGTTATCTCCAAACCAATCTTCGTTTAGAAAAGGAAAAGCCTCTTTTTTTTTTGTTCTACATCAAGCACTCTATGTGAAGGTTAAAGCTGTAGGAAATGCTTTTCATGTTGACAGTGACGCCAGTGCTATCCAGTTCCCTTGTAGGGAATCACTGCAAAACGGCTGCGATTTCACCATTCATTATCCCTCAGCAAGCACCAACTTTTATAAATCACAGGGAGGTATATTCAAGCAAACATGTCAGCAATAACTGATCTCAGATCAAGCAATCCCATAACAGTCAAGTTGGACATATGGATGCTCAGAATGAGGTGGAATTTCAACCAAGAGGAGTAACAGCTGGAACCCGCACAGGATCGCAGATGGAGAAAGGGGAGGTCCCTTCCAGCAACAACTCTGAAAACTCTTGATTTTATAAGAATTAATCTACCTCTGATATTTCCCCTCTAGAAATAATAGCCTCATTGTTTCAAAACAGCTTTCTAGAACACACAAGACTTCAGTCCAACGCATGTGTGCAAGCTCAGTTGATTTAGACATGTACCAACTGCTCATGAGAAAGCCACAGCCATTCTGGAGAGGCCATCTTTGGTGCACCTCCCAGCTACCATCCACCCCTGCAGCATAGCACTGGAGGGTCTCATCCTCACAAAGCAGAGTTTAGTGATTTTATTACCTACCCTCTCCAGCCTTGAGCACACTCTGTTATCAATGTGCTAACCCCCAACAGGTGAGACAAACACCCTGCCTGGCTGCTGGGGAAGCGCTTGCTACTCATCTTCTAACATCAGCTGAATCCTCTGGTTACTTCTGTCAGCATCAAGCACCGAGAACAAAGGCACAACATTACAGGGATCTCGTTAAGCATGTTTGTTCCAAGAACAAGAAATGCGTGTACTTTCCTCTGACGACCTGGGGAAACAAAAAAACCCTTCAGCACAGAAAATTTATTTGCAATTGGTTATGAGCATTTGAACGGTTGATATGCAGTTTAAGGAGGGAAAAAATAAACTCTGTCCTAAGCTTTCTAACCCAAGACCTCGTGGACAGCATTGTTCTTCTGCCTTGAACAGAAAGCAGGGATGTACATAGCTGCAAACATCAACACACACACAAAAAAGCCCCTCGGGATATTAAGTGAGCCATTTAACTAAGTATTTAAAACCTCTGCAATTATTAGTTTATTAGTATCATCCAGGATTCAGATGTTCAATATTTCTCCTGAAGTTATACATAAATGCAAATTGAAATAAGAATCTGAAAGTCAAAATTGTATAACAAAACAATACTCCATCACAAAAGCGTGTAAAATTACAAGAATGCTTTCTTCTTTTTTTTTTTTTTT
>NDXB01018729.1:14001-125358 GCA_002631895.1 Agapornis roseicollis | reverse complement strand
AAAAAAAAAAATACCCCAAAAAAAAAAAAAAAACAACCAAAAACAAAGAGAAAAGAAAAAGGATGATTTTCAAGGGCACCTATTGAAAGGACAACAATACTAATAAAAAAAAAATTGTATTTACTTAGAAGCATTCAGAATGTCAACAAAACAGCTGCAACTTTTCTTGTTTCTCCTTTTTGCAATTACAGAGTGGTATTCAGTTAACAGAACAACAATTATTTTTTATGATGCATCAGAGACAACTGAAGATGAGAAAGGAACTACATCCCCATGTAGAACTAATTTGTGCTGTGCACCAACAAGAACCTGCTTTAAAACTCCCATGCCAATTTACAACCCCCATACTGTACCAGGCAAGGTTAGTGGCTGTTGAAATACCACTAAGGACAGGGCTATCTAAAGACACATTCGGTAGTGTGTTAACTATACAAAAAAAGAGACACTGTACAGTTTAAAAACAAATCTTACACAGCCTTACATTTCAATTTTGTTTTTGTTTTTTTTTTTTTCTTTAAAAGGAGTGAGTTGTGTACAGGGGGGTTAAATGCTTTATAGACAAGAAAGAAATTGCTCTAAAAGAGACTTATTCATCATCATCATCATCTTCATCCTCCTCCTCTTCCTCTTCTTCATCATCTTCATCCTCTTCATCCTCATCCTCATCTTCCTCTTCCTCCTTCTTCTTCTTGCTCTTCTCAGCCTTGGCAACTACTTTTTTGCCTGCATCAACCTTCCCTTTGGCCCGGTATGCAGCAATATCCTTGGAGGAGAAAAGCAGGAAGAATCTCTCAAAGATGTAACCAGCCAATGCTTTGAGCAACTGCTAAACGAAGGGCCCCCCCCCAGGTATCTGCCCCTTCTCCACATCCACAGGGGGAGGACTGGGCACTGTGGCTACAGTTACGAAGGGGGCTGAGGCCCAAGGCCAGAGAAAGGGGAACCCTCTAACACAGAAATGATACTGGCAAGCTGGAACACACTGAGATGCCTCTGCTATTTGCCTTCTGGGAACAGGTTGGAAAAGCTGCTGCCTCAGTTTGTAAAGGCACAGCTGAGCCCACTGTCCCATAAGGAAATGAAGTAGGGAGACCTCTTAAGGTCCCTTTGTTGCCCTACCTTCTACAATGCCTAAGGCAAGGCACAGGAAAATCCTTGTCTCAGGCACAGGACTGTAATTAGCCATCAAGAACACCTTGGAATGACATGTCCTAATATTTGCAATGTTACACCTCAGTGAAGAGCAGTTACACAGAATGCTGCCTAACCGAAGTTTACAAAATAAAAGGTATGAGAACTTGATTAAAGGGTAGACAGTGCCACCTTCTGCATGCAATAAATTTATTCCAGTCGTTTATAATGCACAAAATTCAGTTCCTGTTGCAGGGAAGTCAAAACTGTACCTGGAAAGCCAGGTCAGAAAAGCCGTGAAGACTTCCCAAGTTTGTGCCAAAGTAATAAAACCAATTATGTGACAGAATCGATCTACAGGACTGAAACACACCAGCGACAGAGACATTTCTGCAGATGGCCCAAACGATCCAGTATTCCCCACCCAGCAAACATTACACCACTAATCTCACAGTTCCTGCAGACTCCCTCAAAGCTCAGCATGGAACTGGTAGGAGAGATGATATCCACCAAGTCAAGCAAGTGAAACCCCATTTGTAATTCTAAGAAATACAGGCAGTACTAGTGGAGATCAATAGCTGGGAATAAAGATTAATAATTCTACTATTTAAAAAGTCTCTCGTGAGTTGCCTTGGCTGTACATACAAACAATCACCATGCTGAAGAGTTTAAGCTGCACAGGAAGGACAATGTGGGAAAGCTTCAAGATCTGCAATTTCTCTCCAGCACGTAATTAGGACTCAAAGGACCCACCTTGATCACTAAAATGCTGTAATTTTAAAGTGGTTTTGTTTGCCAGCAGGAGAAATACCAGAGGAAGGTCACAGCACACAAACGGCTATATATATGTGGTATACATTAGCTATAAGTGGCTGCTGATCCATTGTAAAGCATCAACTGGGGATGCTAACATGGATCTCCTCCTCCCTTAGTTTCCTTGTATAGGGATAGGAATCTGCCTCTGGAAGTAAAACCATAAGGTGCTACCCTGTGTGTGCAAAGCAGTTCCACAGCTCCCACCATGATGGGGGGATTTAGCTTTACTAATCAAAGAAATTGTATGACATGCTGCTTTGGATGTTTATTAACTATGCTTAATTACTAGAAAGGAGCTGGACACAAACCAGGCACTTGGAAAAACACATCTAAAACTAGTATCTCCTTAGTGTTTTGACATTATCCCAAGAATAAATTTAAGAAAGCTGTGTATCGGTAATCTTAACATTCAGGGATGCTCATCAATCCCTCCAAAATTAGGGAGAATCAGTTTATTCTTTACTTGTGTTACTTAATACTAACAACTGAACTCATATACTGCTGTGACCTGTGGTTTTAATAATGAGATGGACACCATGGCATCCGGTAAACCATCACTAATGGTCCTGAATTACAGGTGAATGCAAACAGCTCAACGCAAGGGACTGCAACTTAAGTGTTACCGTAACAAACCTCAGGCCTCCTTATTTTGAGGGTATTTTCCAATAAATACAATCAAATTTGTCATTGACATAATTTGCAGCATCAGAGTATATAAAAAGGGGAAAAAAAAAGTCTAAAATTAAGGCTTGACCTCCCCAAAACATCTCCATAAATGTCAATGTTACCTTTTCATACTTCTCCTTCAGTTTGGCAGCCTTTTTTTCATAAGGCTGTTTATCATCTGCAGCGGTATTGTTCCACATCTCTCCCAGTTTCTTTGCAACATCCCCAATGGACAGACCAGGATGTTCTCCTTTGATTTTTGGACGAAACTCAGAGCAAAACAAGAAAAAAGCCGAACTAAAGAGGAAAAAAAAAAGAGAAAGTATTGTTTTAATTTTAGGCTTAGAGATAAAGTTTTGTGACCCTAGCTGCTTTTTAAGAGTGTTTTGGAAAAGCACCTACAAGTGAGACAAACATTAATGACAATGGAAAGCATTAGAACGGAACAAACTACTTCGAAAACGTAACGCATCCTTGTTTCCCAAGTAATGCCACACATCTGGTCCGATTTTCAGCAGGACCCCCAGAAGGGCAAATTTTGCGTACCATCTGCTGACAACATCTCAAAACGAGAACAAGTGAATGATGCCAGAGGAGAAAATTTTATGTCAGAACTGTTAAAAGATGGAGACGCTGCATTATTTGTTACAAAATTTAGTATTTTCAGATGAAAACTGTACTGCTATCAAGTACTGATGTTGAGTGGGAGGTGAATCCGAAGTCAGCTGTCGTTCTGTAGTGACTGAAGTTTTAATTCTCCAAGCTGGTTTTGTCAAGATCATCCCTCTAACCTGTTCTGTGTAAAAGGCTGTAATTTTAAGTGAGCTGCCAATCAAAAACTTCTCTCAAGCAAGTGTTGAAAGCAGGGCTTGAAAATATTTCACTGCCATTTTACACTAGAATTTATGCTCTTAACAGAAACTGAAAAAATCTGAACTACACGTTGTTGTTTCTGTACCTACTTTCAGAGGCTGACATTATTCCAGCTCTGATAACATACGAGCCTGGAAATACAGACCTGGTATTTCTAATTAAAATTTCTACCCATCTTTATGCTACTGGTCAGGAAAGCCAGTGCTGTCTTTGTATTTCTGAAGCTCCTAAACTGGGGCAATATGATCACCTTATAGATACACTCCAGTACGATGGTCCTGAACTAGATAAGCTAAAACTAGAAATCTACTTACGGAGGCCTCTTCGGTGCATTTGGATCCTTGAACTTCTTTTTTGTTTCCCCCTTAGGTGGTACATAGTTTTTCATTTCTTTTTCATAACGAAGCTTGTCGGCCTTTGCCATATCTTCAAACTTCCCTTTCTCCTTAGAAGACATAGTCTGGAAGGTAATTACAATCATAGTGTATGTCAAGTCAGAAAGGACCCATAAGGATCAGAATGGTATGTTAAGATTTAAAAGCATATCCAAGTCCATTCAAAAATATGAGTTGTGGGAGCTAAAGGTAAGTCAAGAACAGTGTACTGTTACCACTCATCTTGTAACTGCACTTCATACTTACCTAAAACCTGAACTTTCAAAGAGATCATTTACAGTCTTGAGTAGTTTCACACAAAGCAGTCACTTAGGGTTTTGATTAGAATAATGATCAGGGCATACCAACATGGCTCCCCAGTGGTTATTCCTACCTTCCACCGTTCTGAGCACTTTTTTGAGAACTCTGAAAAGTTCACTGAAGCATCTGGATGTTTCTTCTTGTGCTCCTCCCGGCAGGTTTGCACAAAGAAGGCATATGAAGACATTTTACCTCTCGGCTTCTTAGGATCGCCTTTGCCCATTTTGGATGATTTTCTGTAACAAAGTGAAAAAGACACCTTTCAAACATGTACTTTCTACAAACCAAGGTGGGAAGAATAAGCCACAATGAAGGATCAGACCAGACACAACCCGTCAGAGCAGTATTCTGAGAACATACGATGGGAAGAAGTTTCTCTTACGGGTAATTTACAGATTTCTGCCACTGCTGGTTGAGGTGACTGAGACAAGAAACCTGACATCTCAAAGGGCCTTCAAAACATGCAGGTCTGATCCCCTGCAAATAAAAATGCCCCTTCTAAGCAATATGAGGGCAACTACTGTAGTGGAGACTGCAGTAGGATCACTGCTACTGTATCAGTCATATGCTTGAAAAGAGTTAAGTTGTAATGAAAAGAAGGAAAAAGTACAAGACTACCCTGTCTCAGCTGGCCCTCTGGGTTACTGAATTCTCTCTTCCTATAGCCTGTGTTCCTATCCCTCTCCCCTGAAGGCCTTGGATACTCATTTACAAAATACATGTATTAATTGTTTAAACGTTGTATGCCATAAATTATCACCCTCCTTTTATGTATACTGCAAAAGCCTATTCTTTGTATGTGTACCTAGAAATACAGGAATGAAACACCACACTCAGTCAAACATGTTATAACCAAGCCAGCGATGCTGAAAGTATGACATTTACATACGAATGGCAGAGCTGCTCCCCACAACGACTATCTGACTCTTTCAGGGACTGAGAGGGAATGAAAAACACCTTCCTGGAACTTTCACACCCAAGTCAGACATTCAGAGTATTTCTTCATAGCTCCCTGGAAAAAGACACTTGCATGCTGACAAACTCAGCTCTTCAGCAGAAATTGAAAGAAACGCTTAAGAAAAGGCAGAAACGAGTGGCACGCACCGCCTGCCCGTGTTGCCAGAGAAGCAGTATTTCCTATCGGTCTGGCGGACAGACAGAAACAGATTTCTGCTCTGTGACTAAACACGTCCGGTTTGAAGTTTGTATCAAGTAAACAAGAGGGCTGAAGAACCAGGCGCGGCTCCTGCGTGCCATAGAGACGTTTCCAGAGCCAACCGGCACTCCGGGCTTGCCTAGCGGCCGGGGGCAGGCGGGAGGGCCGGAGCAGGGGTGTTCCACAGGCTGTGGGAAGGAACAAGCACCGCAACCCCGGCGCTGCGACAGTGAGTTGGCATTTAAAAGCCTCCTTCCCGCCATTTTGGACGCTTCCCCTGTGAGGGGGGCTGATAAAACTTCTCAAGTCCCTTCAGAGACCTGCTGGAGGTGGGGGAATAGGGCAAAATGAAATAAAAGAGAAGAATAAGGAAAAAAACTGAGTCTGATTATGACGAAGGAGCCGTGGAACTTTTATTCTGCGTTCACACCAGGGCTCGCAGCCCACGGGCAGCGAGCACATGTCCAGCGCCGGCAGCCGAGGCCGCGGCTGCCCGCAGGCGGCGACCCCCGCTCCCGGCCACCGTTCGCAGCCCCGGGACAAAGCGCCCTCCCGGCCGCCGTCCCCATGCCCCCGCGGCTGGGCGCGCCGCCCCAGGCCTGCCCCACTCTCCGCCGCCATGAGGCCTGCCCGTTGAGGCGAGGCGAGGCGAGGCCTGCGCCGCCGCAGCGGCGGTGGCGGCCGCCATGGCGCAGGCTCCTGGCGGAGGAGGTCACCCGCCGCCGAGCCTCCTTCCATTTTGTGCGCTGAGGAGACCGAACAGCCCGCCCCCCTCTCCCCCTTTCCCAGCCACCACACCCCCCGCGGCCAGGCGGGCAGGCCACGCCGCGGGACCCCCGCTGAGGGACCGCGGCGGGGCAGGGCGGTGACCCCCATCCCGCGGGGGCGCGGCGGCGGCAGCAGCGGCTGGGCGGTACGGAATGGCCGCTGCTGGCGTCGCCCGCGCTCGGCTCCGCGCAGAGAACATGGCTCCTTCCTCCCTTCCCTTCCCTTTGTGTGAGCGCGCCCGCTACCCTGGCGCACACGCTCAGCCATTGCAGCCGGGGGAGGGCGGGTGGGGGGGAGACGGGGAGAGGTGGGTGGGAGCGGGGAGCTGAGGGGAGCGAGGCCGGCGCGCTTCCAGCGCCTGCCCGAGCCCCGGCGGGGACCCCCGCTCGCTCCGCTCCCCGCAGAGCCGCGCAGTCCCTGGGCCGCGGGCCCCGCGCTCGGGCGAGCGGCGGCTGCAGAAAAAAAAGTTCCCCCGAACTGCGCCCCCGCCCGCCCGAGCGCCTTTCTGCTCCGCCGCCGCTCGCCTTGTTTTCTCGCTCGCGGCTCCCGTCAGCCATGTTACAGCCGGGCGGCCGAGGGGCCAGCGGCTCCCCGGCCCGCGCCCCGCTGCCCCAGCGCTACCCGCTGGCCCGCCGGGAGCCGGCGGCGCGGCGTAACCCGCCCGAAGCCCCCCGCCGCCTCGCCGCGCCTGTGCCCGCCAGCTGCCCCGCCGCCGCAGCGATGGCTACGGCGAGGTACCGTAAGCGGCTTACGGCAGGGCACGGCGCGGCCCGAGCCCCCCGCGGCGGGCGACCCCCGGTCACCACGGCTCCCCGCTCGGGGGCTGCCTTCATCCGTCTTCCTCTTCTCCTTCCTTCCCTCCCTCCCGCCGCCCCGCTTCCGAAGTCGCCCGCCGCCCGCGCCCCTGGCGCCCCCGCCCCGCCCCGGCCGGGGGGTCTCCGCCAGGGAAGGGTCTCCCGGGCACAGCTCGGCTCGCCTTTGTGTGCCGGAGCCAGAGCCAGCGCTGCCCCGCGCTCCGCGGCCAGGCAGCGGCGGCGGCACGGCGGCCAGCACCGGCTCACCGCCCGGCTGCGAGCGAGCGGGCGAGCGCGCCCGGCCGGCCCGGCGGCCCCCGGCGCGTACTCACCGGTGTCACAGTCGGCACGCAGCCCTAGTTCGGTCCCGAGCCCCAGAGACGCTACCCCGGCCGCCCGCCCGGCCCCAGCGCTGCCTGGGTCCCTGTGTAGCCCGGTGCACCGCAATGGCTGTGAGAGCGGGATCGATACGCAGCCTCCTCACACTCTCAACGCTGGTAACATTACTCTCAACACAGCCCCATCCCCATTGGCTGCCGCCAAGCCAGCCGCCGCGCCGATTGGCCGAGGCCCTTCCATTGTCCTGACCAGAGAGCTCCCCCGATTGGGAGCGGCGCGGGACACGTCACTGAGGATTGAAAGGGCGCGCAAATATAAAAGTGAGCTGAGGGAGCTGGGCGGCGGCGGGAGTTGGAGTTCTGAGGCAGTGGCTTGGTGTCGCGCTGCCGACCGAGAGCAGCGCGGCCCGGCACTGCTCTGCCCGCCGTACTACGGGCCCCCGCGCACGGGGCAGCCGCCTGCTGCCTCGCGGGGATCCCCGCACCGCCCCGGGGGTAGCAGAGCACCGGCGCGGCGGGCGCTTTCCGCGCCCCTTCCCTCCAGGCTGGCTCCGTCCCCGTTTCATGGACGCGGAAAAGGAGGCGCAGCGGGGCTCGGGGAACCGATCCCGCGTTTCCCCGCGCCTCTCACCCGGCTTTGCAGCCTCACTGCGCGGGCCGGCACGCGGGCTGCTCTGCCTGCGTGCGTGGCGCTGCGGGGTGGGTCGGGGGTTTTGCTCCCCGCAATAAGTAAGAACGAGTCAGAAAGTGCTTGTTTTCTTCATGACCCCCTGGGTGCAAGGAGTGGGGGGGGGACAGGAGCAGGCGGTCAGGCAGGCAGCTCCCCCGGTCCTCAGCGCTTCTGGAGCCATGCCCCAGCAAGAGGCAGCTGAGCCGGGGAAAGGTTGGCAACCTCGGCTACATCTCACCTGTCCCCCACTTGCACCCTGCTCCTTTGTTATAGTTGCTTGTATTGCACGCGTCAGATGTAGAGAACTATCGAGCAGAAGGAATAACCGTTTACATCTGTGTCACTTCACTGGTGCGAACAGCCTTGCAAGGAGCACTGCCATGACATATCCAAAACCACTGTGCTCCCCTAAAGGACATTGTCAGTGCACTTACTGAGTAACAAACTTGAATGGAGAGGGGTATGTGGTCATGAATGTTCATGTGCACACAGTCCATTTTTACTATCTGCATAATTACCATATTCTCTTTAAGTCCTCTCTTATCCATGAAGTTTCAAAGGGTTTGTGGTGTGGCACACACAGATTTGTCCTATTTTCATGTTTGGGTGGCCTACAAAATTTTTAAGGATTGTACCGAGCATCTCTTAATGTGACCTGCTACTGATATCGCCAGCATAACAGCTGTTACAAGGGAAGAATGGCTTTTAAGATTTATTCATCTGATGAGAGTCCAGTAATTTCTGTTCTGGATCCAAAGCCCGAGCCACTTGCTGGTGCTGCTTAGTTTATGATTGTTGCCTCCTAACATTTCCCACTTTAAGCTGGTGCTTCCTTCAAGGTCTTGCTTTTGAGAAGACAAATGAATTCAAAATCTTCCTTCACGCTTACCAATCATTTGGCATGGTACCCTAGAGAAGTCAAAGAGCTTTCTACATAATGAGTCTTAAACTGCCTCATTTGTGAAGAAGTGCCGATGGACACATGAAGAGAGCAGTTCTGCTTTGTGAAATCATGCAAAAATATGTGAACAACAAGAAGCACTAATGTTGCTGTCTTAGGGAAAGGTTTTTCTGGCTGGTTTGTCTCAAAGTTGAAACCTTTACACAGAAATGGAACACGGAAAAACTGTAACAAGTACAAGCAGTTACATGGCGTGGGGCACAGGAGCTTATAGCTTGGCACATACTGAACTTCTTTAAAGTTCCTTCCATCAAAACCAGACCCAAAAGACAGGAAAAAGCAGGCATTTATTCCCACCTGTTGTCTACAGCTAAGAATTTAGCAAAATGCAAGTGATGAGGAGGTTCTGATTATATGACATATTCATGTCATGGTGTACCATATCCCTTCTGATACTTTGCAAACATTTCTCCTTCTGCAAACCAAATCTATTTTACATTACACTCCACATGACAGGTGCAGTGGCTGAGATCACCTGGATAACACGAGCTGTCTTTGACTTGAGGCACAGAGGCTTTGCCCACAGGACATCAGGTCAAAATGTAACAGCCCACTGTGAGTCCTCCAGAAACAATAATAACAAAAAAGTACATAGCTGCACAGGAAGTTTCAAAACCCCTATTTAGTAATTTTGGTGTTTTGCAAACTAGAGCATACTTTGGGAAAAGTCACAAGGATTGGACGTCTTATTGCAAGGCAAGAGTAAGGCTGATTTCTATTAGATAATGTGTTTTCAAATACCTCAATTTTTACAATACCTTTTGTAGCTACCTACAAAAACTAATAGAAATGTTTGAAAGGAGCCTTTTGGTTCAATTTCTTTTCCACACAACGCAAGCTGAACTTGGATGGAAACATCAGCTATGTATTCTCAACCTCTTTTCAAAGCATCCTTTTGGTTTGCATTTGCTTTAGAAATAACAGAGAAGGCCTCCGCAAAGACAGACCTGTTCTTCTAACCAGTGTACTGCTGAGTAGGAACAGAGGAGTTCCAACTGAGTGATGAAAACAGAGTTTTATTGTATTTAAAATGATCCTCTCACTTCGGCTCATTCCCCCTGCAGCTTGCAGCTGAAGACTTCTAGCAAAAACAAACAAGGATGGAGATCCCAAGATGTACAAACCACCCGGTTGACAGTGAAGCCTGATCAACAGTGAGATGCAGCTCCCAAAGTAACCTTGTGAGATGCCTTGGTGAGACTCCTTCAGCAGAATTTAAGTCACAGTACATAAGGAGCCAGACCTTAGGAAGTCTCTGCCTACTTCATCACTGTGGTTGCTGACAGAGGTGAGAAAAGCAGCTTACATCAATTCCAGGAGACGCAGGAGACCCAAGATGTGGGGCAGCACACTTCCCCTGGGCAAGAAGGTTGCTGTTCCACACCATGAGCTTCTCTTACAGATTTTGCTTTCTGTGAAGGACACTGCTTACTCCCGATGGTTTTGGCTGGGAGGCAGAAGACTTCATAGCTTGCTTTGACAATGAAGAGATTCTGTGCTCCAGATTTTGTCACTCCATCCTCCCTCCCAAGGAAGATCATTGTTTCTTCAGGTCAAAACTGAGGCAATATTACAGTGAAACAGGTACAATGAAAACTAGCTTTATAGTCAAACCCAAAGCTACTGTTAGGCTATTTTTAATGAGATCTGAAAACCTTTCTCAATAAAATTGTTACATTTCCAGCTCAAAATGAGAGCAACACATCTGCAGAGACAGAGCACCTGGGCATATATGCTGGAACTGCCGGTGATTAGGGTTGTCACTGCTGTTTTCCAACACTTCCAGCCGTACAGTGGGCAGGTGTATTTGGAAAAAACACTGGCTGTATTTGCCCTTTTCCTGAGGCTGCGGTGCCAGCCTCTACACACCCCAGAGGAACACAGTTCTCAACTGCTCATTAGCTGTAGACTTGTAACCAGTTTATTTCCTCTGGTGTCTTATTGAATATCTTCAGGAGATACTTCAAATATTTCCTTAAAATAATTTCTGGAAGAGAAAGACTCCCTTCAAAGAAATCAGACTTAGCATGTCTGCAAATTGGAACAATGCACGGAATGTGCTTTGCTTTACCTTTCTGGCTGGATTTACTCAAACTGTGTCAAGTAATCCACATATATTGCTGGCTCTCTTCTATTAGCGAGTATTACCTGGCGAACAGGGCTTCAGAAGGCCATTTGTCCTTTCAGCATGAATGAGTGGCTGGCTAGGCTATATGTGTGAGTGTTAACTGTGGAGTGTTAACAGCAGCCAGACAAGGTAGCCTCAGCTGACTAAAGGGTCTGGGAGAGGCAGGCATGGAGCACGGATGGCACCTGTGCCACTGCAGTGATTTCCTCACCAGGCTTTGTGTGTGAACCAGCTGATTTTTGTTGACATATGAGCCCTGCAGAAAATTCCATCATTTCTAGAGCTGGTATGTTCTTAAATCAGGCTCAGCCCTTACACAGTGCTTTTATCTGTACAATGGATAACATTAGAATTTGTACTTTTTTTGAGGAATTAGCTGTTATACAGTAAAGTATCCAAGAAAACTTATTTCCATAGCAAAAGTGTATATTATGCATGCTGTTCAGCTCATAAAGTGGGAAAAACTGATGAAGCTACTTCAGCGTGGACTTTTCTTCTGATGATCAGTATGCCATGAACATTTTCTTACAGTGAAAATGTGTATAGAAAGTAACTGTTTCATGGTAACAGTAATGTAAATTATTTACTATGATGACATTTATGATTCCTTTAGCATCTTATTCCTTATCTAAAAGTACAGAACTTCTTTAAGTGCCTCCAGAGTGTTTCAGACAGATGGGAACTGTGTTCTGCTTCTATAGCAAAAAGGATTTGAAGAAATGCTCTTTCAGAACTGCACTATTTCTGAAGTCACTGACCTGTTGAGATGTTTGATTTGCTGAGAGCACAACATGCAGTGTAACATCCACTTATCCCTTCAAGTTTTGGAAACATTGATTCTAATATTCTATTCCTCTCCAAAATCTCCAGACCATTTATGTGTTTGTATACTCAAGTCCACCACCAAGATAAGGGTTATCAGCTGCTTCTAATAACCTCACAATGTTGCTGCTCACCTTCACAGACACTCTCCTCTAGAGGCATCAGTACACAGCTTTTCTCACTTCAGTCTAGAGGCAGGTAAGTTTCTGAAGTTCACACAACTATTAGACTTCTACACCTGAACAGACAGAATCCAACCAGGCCTAAAGTATTTTTCTAGCCACCACACCTCTCTCCACACCCCCAGAATAGTTATCCAGTGTATGTTATACTCCAGTGGGTGCTGCATTGGTTAAATACCAATTATATGCAGCCATCCCAGTTTATTACTGGTTCATGAAAGAGGATCACCTCTTAAATTCAGAGAACTGAAGTCATGCTAACATTCTTACAGACTGTGTCCAGCTTCTATCGTAATTAGCCATCCTGTTCCTTCTATTGTCTTCTTTCCCAGTGCTGTCATCTCCCTTTATTTAAGGACTCTACTCCAGGACTTGGGAGACCCCAGAGAAGAAACTGAGGCAACGCAGGATGTAAGAAATTACATACTTCGTATTGACTAAGCCTGTGATACCAAAAGGCATTCAAGAGAATGCACACTTCTCTCATCTCTTTCCAACAATAGACAGTTGTTTTGAAAAGAGCTCTGTCAGGTCATCATTGCAGGGAGACAACTTCTTCCCCAAGCAGAATCTTGGTATTGGAACTTTTTCATTAACACACACTTGTAGTCTAAATTTATTTAGATTAGTACTTTCTTAACTAGAAGCCATTTGGCTTTCTATTCTTTCCTTATTCACCTTCACACCTTTCTCAGGAGTCTTAGAGGACGGTAAGTCTTTTACATTCTCTTAATTCCCCTCTTTTTCTCATTTACTATGTTTCTATGAACTTCAATTTTGCTGAAGCAAATTTAAGTCCCTTACTGAATATGCCCAAGTTTCACTGAGTGAATGCTGCCACGATGGAAAGGCATTGTTTTTTTTCAAAGTCAAAAAGCAAGACAGTTCAGATAGAAAGTCAATGTGATGACCTCAAATTTGTGTCAGATGCAAAGGTAGACAAACTTGCACTAAACAGATCTACAACACTGAGAGTTTAAACAGTCTGTAGTTCAATGTAATGAAAACCTGATGGTTTCCATGGATCTGGGAGTGTGGATTCCATTCAGACATTGATATGCATGTTACGTATAAAAGTCACTGGGTAGGCTGAGATGCTTTGACAAGGCAGACATCTCCTTAGTCTCCTTAGGGTAAATTTAATTCACCCTTGTCCTACAGCATGGATAAAAATCAAAGCGAATAGCCACTCCTTTGGTAAGAAATACTGAAGCAGTAAAACTTTCAAGAGCCTCTTTGAAGCTGTGGATTTTGATTATTTGAACTCATATGACTTAATGATGACAGCTTTTATAACAAAACCGTGTTACTTTTTCTTTTACAGCATAACAGATCATGTAAGTGTTCCAGGGTTTCAAAATATAAGCAAGTGCCTACTTATGGGATTAAACAGATGTAAGGGATGTGTATATTCACATCCATTCAGTCTCTCTTTCCAAGACCCACATAGTCTGTTACTAACAAAGGTTTTGCATTCAAACCTACAAAATTTTGGCATGTAAGTATTACTGTGTTACCCATAACATTTTGGGTTTTGATGTATTCTTGTTGCTTTACTATAAAGATTATTAGTTCTATTTCACTTCTGCCTCCTTAAAAGCTTCAACACAAATACTTCTGCAACCCCTCCTGCACACCCACTGTTGCTGGTCTGATAGCCATTCTGAAGCTTATGAAGCAGTTAAATGTTTTTTTAAATGATGCATCCTTTTCTGTCACTAATAATTACATACTCAGATGTGTTGAAGTCATAGTAGGTAGTTGTTTATTTTACCTGATCTTGTAAAACCATCAGTTTCTGACCATGCTAGCACAGGCATAACTAGTGAAGAAATTAAGTATGTGACTAGAAAAATACAGGTTTATGTCTCTTTTTTTTAATAGAAAAAACAGAGAAGGAATAGAAAAAAGCCACAAAAATGATTTGAGAATGTGAAAAAATAATGAAAACTATAAAAAGCTCAATCTGTTTACCTTAAAAAGAGGGGGGAAGAGGGAGATTGAGAAGTAACATGATTACAGGATAAAAGCACCTTCCTGGGGAGAAAATAGGGAGTACTAAAGAGCTCTTTAATCCATCAGAGAAAGGCATAACAAGAATCAATGACTGGAAGCTGAAGGCAAACAAATGCAAATGAAAATAAGGTAGAAAATGTTTAGCAGCAGGTATGATTACTACTTGTATTATCCTAGTACCTGGAAGCCAAGTCAAGGATCAGAGCTTCCTCACACCAGGTGCTCGGGGAAAAAGAAACAACAATGCAACCCAAAAAACCCCAAACCAAAAACTCCACCCTAACCCAACAAACAGCAACCAGAAAAAGAAAACAATCCCCATAAAAGGTTAGAAACTATACATAAGATGAAGTAACATAATAGATCAAGTATAATATTATCTGATATGACAGGCAGTAGTTTCAGGCCATGGTTGCATGATACAAAGTGTTGAGTTGAGATACCAGCCTAAGGTGATTCTGCCCTACACAGACTGATTCTTCCTGCTTCCACAATTTCTCTGCAGCTGTGAAACTTTGATCCTCATTTTAAAAAAGGGTTAAAAGGAGCATTTTCATTTTTAATTTACATCAAAACACCAGTGGAACTGATGTACTTTTGCAAGTGTTTTGACTTCTATGAATTTCAGTGAATAGCTCGACCAAAATCTTCCTAACTACCCATGTATCTCAGCATCATCTCCAGTGCTGTTTATAGGACATCTGAATTTGCCGTGTTACTTGTGGGAAAAGACTGCATGACCCAGATTAAAAAAAAATGCAAAAACAAAACATGAGGTTTCTTTACTTTCCCCGTAACAAACTGCGAGCCCAGTCATCAAATCTCAAGCGCCATCCATGAATAAAGTAGAACACGAACAAAACCTGAAACCTAGCCCATGGTCTGACAAGATTTCTCTGGGAAGAAAAACAAAATACCGAACTATCACACTAATCAAGTCTAAAGATACAGAGATGAGCTTGTGATTCCCAGCAACACTGCTCTGGCTCTGGTGTCTACCCACCATCCTTGGTAGCTTACAAACACAACAGGTCACTACAGTTTGACAGGGAAGAAAATTAAAGGGGTACGCCAAGAATGGTATTTTCTACTTCAAAAGTTTTTGCTACCTATTTTTCATACTAAGGATCACATGGGTTGCCCCTGAAATTCATCTGGAAATAAATGAGGAGTCTTGAGGAGTGCTTCCTCTTATCTTCCAACAGAAAAATACATATAGCAGAAAACACCACCTTTGATTTCCACTTCTTTGTTAACACTATTAGCAGATTACAGCAACACAGCACACCCCCCCCAACATCTATTGCACTGAGAAACTCCAGAGCAGCTAATTTTTGGGCTGGGAGTGCTGAAGAGAAAAAACCAAAAGCCAGGGCAAACTCTTCCCAGACAGTCCCCGAGACTTGAAATCATACCGGGTATAGCCATGGCATTTACTACCCTGCCTTCTTCCTTCCCTTCCTTCCAGAGCCAGCCTCCTCTACCAGCTGATGCTCTTTACAATTCACTAAGCTGAACAGTCACATTCCCATACTAGACAGGGAATTGGTTACAACCAGTTCTAAAAACATTAATTTTTCTTGCTCCTTGTTAAAAGTACTTCAATCTATAGTTATAATAAGCTACACTAGAAAAATTCTATTTAATTACAAAGTTTAAACACCTTATAGCCTTAATATTTGCACTCATAGTCTGCTGAATTGTTCCACATGACTGTGGCCACCGTGTGCACAGGACACACACTGCTCAGGAAATGAATCAGGGTTGTGCACCGAATTAGATTATTTATAGGCTGGTATATGTGTTTGCTCCAGAAGTTGTGCAAAGAACAAGACAGACAACTACAGGAAGAGAACGATGGTTAAAGCAGTTGAACACCACATAGCAACACTCACTTCTGCCTCTGTGTTTGCCATCAGCTCCCATACAGAGGGAGCAAGTCAGACCAAGCACCCTGGCAGATGGCCACCAACCTTGGCTTCCTCATTTTATGAGAGTCCAAACACCTTGGCCCCTTTATGTAGAAATGCAAAGCAGCTGATTATAATGGAAGCTTTGGCTTTTGAGGGAAAATGGAGCTGGAGGCACAAGGTGAAAACAGGAGAACCCAATCATTATCATCAACTTGACTACTGACTGAAGAAGTGGCTCAGTTTTCTCCCTGGTCAAACAGGACAATGGTGGTTTTCTGTTGTTCTGGGAATATGCAAAAAACCCCATTAAATACTGTGAAGCTCTTAGATATCACTGTAATAAGCTTTCAAAGAAAAAAAAATTAAGGTATTTCTGATTCTTTATATACAGAGAAAATTTTGGATCTTTTAATCTCTTAATTATCCTATATTGCTTTAAAAAGTCTATGCAATATAAACACTAATATGCACAGGGATGCAGCATTTCCATTTTCCCCCTCAAACTCTGTTTTTAATGTCATTTTGCAAAGTGCTTTCCAGCTTCTATCAGACCTATTTAACTTTAGTACTCAGTGTAACTGCAACATGGTCATATGGAAGAGGACAGGGAACAGTGCAAACAAAAGATACTCTCTAGTTCACAAAAATACAAGATGTCCTCACCCTCAGCTGTCTAGTATGTCATGTAACCACAGCCACAGAAATAGAAAAGCAACAGGAGAGATACTAAAAGTTAATGCCTTTTCCTATTTATTTTATTGGTTTACATCACAGGATATCATCATATTGAAAGCTTTCAGTAGTAGTAGGCTCCTAAGAAAACAGCACATTGCAAAATAAAATCAAACAGATCTTACGTGTGTTCGGCAAATAAAACCGAGTCTACCAACACCTTTCAAAGTGACCTGAACAGGGTTCCGGCAGTTACTCTGACTTCCAAATCTGAGTTAAGAGAAATACCACAATGACTGAAAACACAGGTGATGATCTCCATTTTTGGTAGGAAGCCACTGAATGTAACAATGTAACACAGTAATCACAGCAATCATGAGGTCTTGGCACACAACAGAAATACTTTAACAATCTGTGACAACATCCCAAGCACATGGTGTCTGAATGCTATTAAAGTAGGTGTGCACGAAACTCAAGGACAATACCATTTTTTAAGATAATTTTCATGTATTAGAAGCAAATAGAGGAATAAGATAGAAATTTAGGTTGAGGCCTACAGTCAGATCTTCAGAGTAGAAACTTGCAGTCATCCAGAGTCCCACCAACTCAGTCAGGCCCCATGGCTATTGAGTTCCAGTTGAACAGATCCAGCGGCAGGGCCTAAATATGTAAGCAGAAAAAGGATGAAATCAGGTAACACAGCGCACAGCTCTAATTAAAGAGACACCAAACTAGTCCCAGAAAAAATTATGTTTAGATCATTACAAGATTTACAGGTTTACCACAAAACACTGCAGCTACTGCAAAGTCTGTAGTGATACTTTACATCAAGAGGTGTATACAGCATTAACTGATCACAGTATATTCCCCTTCAGGCAAACATGAGTACCTGCAGTGTGTTTGCTCACCTCCTGCATGCTGCTGCTTTTTTTGATATTTATATATATTTTGGTTTATTATTTTAAATAAAAGAGAGTGGTCTAAAAATCAATAAAGGTGACATTTTTATCTTCATTAACTCTTCATTTCTACACATGTAGATTTTTAGCCTCTTAGTAACATGGTGGCAAAAACTAAAATAAGATAATCTTACCATATTTTAAAACACTAAGCCTGACAGAAAGTAGTATTATTTCTATAAAAACATTCCCTGTTATGCCTATCTGAAAGCTTTGATAAGTTCTAGCCTGGCACTATGTTAAGTAAAGTAGCTTTTTATGCTGGTGTTTCTTCCTAACATACTGATAAAACCCCATGGTAGACCACACATAGTATCATATACAATTGCCAATAAGAAAATATACTGTCATGGAAACCTGTCTACTTTATAAGAAGGTTTGCCCACTGAAATATACAACAGCAGTGAAGACACTACAGGAGTATCAGATTTATGGTCAAAAAGCACGCAGAACCACAGCTACACTGTGGAGTATTGTGTCATCCAAACCTCAGCAGCAGCATCTTTCGTCCACCCCAGGAAGGGGTCCAGACAAATTAAAATAAACACACTTTCTGTTAACAAAAAAAAGTTCAGGAGAATCAACTCTCTCTGATTACTTTCACACCTCCTGCTTGACAGCTTAAGATGCAGCAAGACCCTTTATATAAAGCAAATCATTAAGTTTAAAAAAATATTCCAATATACATGAGGACACAAACATCTGAAATTCATTGAAAGAGATGCTGATTTGTCTACAGCGCTGATGGAGAAGTAAGGACTCAAACTGCTATTATTGCTAGGTGGGGAAAAATACTATATACAAAGTTTGCTATTCACTATGCATTAAATTATGGGCATTAAAATGCTCTTTTTTGCGAAGATGAGATGCTAACTTTACTTAGACTGCTTATCTAGGAGGCAACGCATAAACATGCAAGGCAGAGGTGACCTCCAAAATCTGTGGGAGAAGGCAATGTTTGTCTTCTTAATGCTGGAGTTAACTCAGGATAGGTATCAAAATCTTGATTTCCATTTTAATGTTGAATTCCCACTTGTACACCACATGCATGTCAGAAACCAGTACATGGTAAAGAACCTGCAACACCGCACTTACAATATAGTGTCAGATTTTGATTACATTATCTCAAGAGAGCTACAGACTAAAACCTGGCTGACACTCAGTTACGTATATGTGGACGGGCAATTTTTAATTTCTCTTCTCTGAGCGTGCTACATACTGTAATACTTTAATCTGGACGCCTAGCTACTAGACACCGCAGACAGGCTTTCTTCTTGCTCTTGCAAAATGCATTAACAGTTTACATTTCAACAGCTGGTAGTAATGTATCTATTGTGAAAAATAACAAGAAAGAAAATAAAAAGCTGGGGTTTTTTTTTGCTTTGGGTTATGCCTCCCTGACACTAAAGTTGCCTCATCTCTGGTTTAAGTGAGAAAAGCCTAGAAACAATTCTAATTCACTCTTCTTTGCTACCATGCCCATACAACTATGCACCAGTGGAAAACTAGGCAAGAGCAGATGTTGCTTCCTCTGCCCTTTCCCCAGTCCCCCTTCTCAGCCTGAGTTGTGGGACATGTTGAAGGGGAAGGAAAGGATGACTGTGGCTGAGTAGGGGACCTAGCTACAAATGCCTTAAGCAAACTGAAGGCTTCCTCCTCCTGGGGAGAATTCTTACATCATAGGGAAGGATCAGAATAAGGAACTGAATCAATTAATTGTATTACTGAAGTACTATGGAGTATATTTATTCGAAGACTTCATAATTTAATTGTAAAGAAATTACTGAACTCTATTCATTATTACTGTAAACCAATTCATTATTACTGTAAACCAGCTAAAAAGATCAGTGCCTTCCCAACAAATGCAAAACACAACTTTTCATGCTAGGCACCCCACTGCAACATTACAAATCAAACCCAACAATTAATGTCCAGTCCTTGGTGGCAGATGGGGAAATATTCTAAGCAATATTACCTGGGAAGCAACCATAGGAGTGAAGAACTCCAAATAGTAAACAATACAGTTATATTTGAGAACCGATCTTTAAGGTTTTCATACAAATAACTTAATTGCTGATGACACGCACAAAGCTGTGCAGCTACACCATCATCACTCTGCCTGTTGCTCAGATAGAACTCCAGCGAAACCTCAGATCCCAAATTTACTCTAAATCCTAAGATTCATATTCATAATTTTCAGATACTTTCAGTACATTTCCAAGACAGTATTTTTCTTAATTCTTCCAATCAGCTGAAGCATTCAATCAGGTTATCATCATCATCATTATGTTTTCTTCTCTGCTTTTGAGAAACGCAACCTAATCTCACATTCCTTTAGAAAACTGCTGCAAAGACCCTTTTCTTACTTCACTTGGAGAACACATCACTGCCTCCACAGCTCTCCCTAACCTCTCCTGTAATACATTACTTGTCTTCATTTTCAAGGCCCTTCCTCGCTTATCAGCACCGCACCTATTGTTCCTCAACTGTGTCAGGAAGACAGCTGTGGTTTGCTAGCATTTGAAGCTGGGCCAACTTTTAGGAAACATAAAGCTGAAAAGTTCGTTAGATCACACTGTGTGATGCGTTTACTACTTTGTGTTTGGCCAAAACACTTTCAAAACCCCTCACTTTTGACTGAAAAAAAACCCCAACATAAACCAAAAAAAGTTTGAATTCTTGTCTCTCTTCCCTTCCTATCTCCCACCTGTCACGCACTGTCAGCAGTCCAGCTTCTAGCTCCTCTCTCACATGTTACATTTTCAAACAAATCTCTTGAGCCTTTTCTTGTTTTACAACTTACACTTTGGGGAAACTTCCTTAAATATTTGAAAACATACTTCACTGCTGTCCTTCAAAGCTTTCTTTGAAATTCAGCTTACTAAAATGCCCTTACAAGCCCCATGAGCAAATAAGGTGTATACTCACCACCTATTTTAAAGTGTCTAAAGTAGGCAAGTGTGGGATGTAGGAGATGGATCCTCCTATACAGTAAATAGAGACATTTCTGTTGAGAGTGATTTTGATCACTCCTGGAATATTCCTAACTGTCCTCTGAAAGAGTCTCTGGATAAGCTGTGGAAATGATCTAGGGAGATCAGTCTTTTGATTTAGGTGTCTGAGTTGGATGCCTGAAGTATGAATATTCCCCCTCAATTCCTAGTATTTCCCTTCTCATCTATGTATATTTCCTCTTTTCAACAGTACTGTATTTACACCACAAGTATTTAGGATTGCAGATCTTTTCAGCCCATGTTTGAACGGTGCCTAGAAGCACAGGAACTTCAATGCCCAAGTAACGCAGTAATACAAAACCAGTCTTAAAATGCTATACTGTATTTTATTAAACAGTACCTGATCATGTAATTATCACAGAATGATGCACACATGCCAAGTAGAAGATGCACAGCTGTGCATCAACTTTAACTTCGTTATTTTCTAAATTCCTGAATCCTGTAACAAAGTGCTGGAATGTGTTCATGGCTGGCACCAGTTGTTTTTTTCCCCAGTCTGAATCCTCAAGACAATTCAATACAGTGAATACAGAGGCAAATCATCAAGACAATTCATTACAGTGAAAAAGAGAGTAAGAGTGATGGGAAGGTATATGTAGATCCAGGACACATACAGACCTTTTGGCAGAGAAAGCAGGGTAAGGGAAACAAACCATGGAAATCCTTATCATGCATGTGACACACGACATAAGCTTTTTTCTGAAGTCATACATGAGACAATAGTAAAATATAAAGAACCCCTTCCTATATGCTTATAGAGTTAATGCCCCACAACACACACTTCTCCCCATTAAATTAATTGAACTTTAAGTATGCCCTATTAAAAAGATTTTAGTAACATGAAGAATATTCCTAAAGACCAAAATAAGGAAGTAAAGCCCCCAGCCATATCTTACATCATACAGGATAACCTCTGAGTCTCCAGGAACATGATTATTGCTGGGAAAAAAAGAGAATAAAACATTATGAAGAAACAATGAGCTTCAAGAAGTTATTTGAATCAAATAGAAGTCTCTCACAAATATGAAAATAGCACAAACAATAACCAAAAGTCATACTATGCATCATGTACAAAAGAAACAGAACAACTACTACTGATGATGATCTAGTTCTTGCTCCAGATCTATTCATCCGGGTAACAGAAGTTCTCAGAGCCAAAAGAGAAGATTTCCTCTTGAAGCAAGCAAACAAAAAACCTAAGACATAGACAGGCAGACTGACGAGAAACCCATTGAGAATAAAAAAGCAAAATACTGGATTAATTGATCTATTTCATCATAATAAATTTCATTAACTGCGAAGCGTCTCAAAAGAATGGATCCGGTTCTACATTATGGTATAGTTGTTAATCATCCAGAAATGGGGGTGAGGACTACGGCATAAAATCTGCAGTCATTTAGGGTACTATGAATCAGGGAAAAGTGCTATTAATAAGTGGACCCCCAAAATGCCAAATCAAGTTTAAATTATTATAGTTCTGTCCAAATGGCTAGCCAGGATAACTTATGTGCACAACAGAAACCAAAAGCCACAGCTATTAAGTCCTCACCCCATTTCAGTTGTTCTTAATCAGCAATAAAAACCTATTTTTTGAGCAGATCTTTTAGGATATCCTTCAGAAATAAGCTGTGATAGTCCTTTGCCTCAGGATCTTGCTTACCTTGCCTCCCAAAAATCTTAGGTCATATTGCTTCCCACTGTCTGTTCTTCCTAGTTTGAAATATAGGTTTTAAATGTATGCCCGAAGTCTCTTCTCTTGTTTGGCTAACTGGAAAAACAACAGTGTGTGTGATATACTACAACCTTGTTGCCATCCTCCTGCTGTTAGGATGCAAGGTCTTCCTCTGGCCATGTCCTCTGTGCTGTGGCACACAGATACTGCTGGAAATGATGTTCTGGAAATGGTGTCCTTCATTATCAGCACAAGCCATTTCTTTAACCCTTTGTTTTGCTCTTTCATCTTATGTTTACATATATATTTGCATCCATCTTACATTTATGCCAAACTCAGTGTTACAACTCTTACACAGTCTTATGCTAGTTAAACTGATCTGATGCAGACCAGTGAAGAAAAAACATGTTGCATACTTCTACCTCCTCCTTCCTTTGACATGTACTCCTCTAATCTTGCCACAATAGCAGCAACCATCACTGGTGAGCCTGCTCAGGGAGAAAACTAGGAGAAAGATCAACCCTTTACTGGTAAAGACTAGAACTGCTTTTTAAACAGTGTAGTTCCATGCACTGGATCACCGGGGCAGGTGAATGCTAGTGTCAAGTGCAAGGGAGGTTAGGCCTGCCCCTGTTTAGTGGAAGCTGCTCATTCAAACATGCAGTAATGGGACCAGATGCACCACTTCAGCTGCTTAGTGAAAATCTCTGCTCAGTATACCACTACAGTAAAGAAAAAAACCCAAACCCCAACCAGCAATAAACCAGGCTGCTTAAACAATGGAGGAGAATTAGAAGAAAGCTGCCAGTGTAATAGGATTATAAAAATCAATGCTGTGACCTTACCAGAAAAAAAACAAACAAACAAACAATAAAAACCCACACGAGCTACAGGTCACACTTTATCCAAAAGGATACTAAAGACCCGGAAAAGGTTCAAATGTGAGCAATGCTAAACACTGAAAACATTCTATGAAAAGAAATTAGGAAGTTTAAAATCAACATACATGTTTATTTGAATAATTTACCCTTTTAATAAAGGGAGGAGAGTGGTGAGATACAATAAAACTCTTGGGCCACTATAACTGACAGTGTTGGACAAGGGGTAATAGGTTAAAACTTAAACAGGGGAGGTTTAGATTGGATATAAGGAAGAAATTCTTTATTGTGATGGTGGTGAGGCACTGGAACGGGTTGCCCAAGGAAGCTGTGAGAGCTCCATCCCTGGCAGTGTTCAAGGCCAGTTTGGACAAAGCCTTGCATGGCATGGTTTAGTGTGGGTTGTCCCTGCTTACGGCAGGGGTGTTGGAACTAGATGATTTTAAGGTCCTTTCCAGCCCTAACTATTCTATGACTCTAAGAGTATTATGTGTGGACATATAAAACAACAACTGCTTTAGAGAGGTCAGGTCAGACATTTGTATGCTTGCTAACTTATAACACTAGGGAAAAAATTACAGAGAAATACCCGAAGTGCAAAAAATTCAAACCTGATCATGAGAAATGTTTTTCATACCATATGCCATTTCTCCATACTGATTATCAAGGAAATTCATTTAAAAATATAAAACCAATGTCCCTATTAACAATAGCATAGATCAAATTGGTTATTACATAAAGAAATCAGGAAGAAACTTATTTGGAGTTAACATCAACTGAAGCACTGTGATGTATGTACTCATGAAACAGAAACAGTTATGGTTTAAGCCAACATGATAACTCCTATATAAAAATGTCAATAAAAAGAATAGCAAGTTGATTTCATCACTGAACTTTTATGCACAATCTCACAATAACTTTTCCTACAGTTTGCATTAAATCTTATTAATTAGTCATTTTCAACAGGATGGTCATAGAAGATTTTGAAACAACTAAAATTTACCCACATTAAGCTCTTTTGTATGCAATAAAGTCAAACAGATTAAAAACTAAAATCAGCATCATTATAAACTCATTTTCTGAATTATAGAAGGTTCTACCTAAAACATGGTTTTCCTCATTTCCAGTCATAACCAGTTTCCTAGAATTCTATTTTTCAAAGACCTAAAATAGACCGTTTTCTCCCTTGCTATTTTTTGTACAGGATTGTTTTAACAAGAATCCTCATCACAGATCTTGCTAAAAAGCACCCAAAAAGTGACTACTTACTGATCACCTGCAAACAAGGGAGTCAGAAATAGCTTAAGCACTACCTCCTTAGTACACCACCACTATACTGTTTGTTACCTTGATTAGATCATTTTGTTTTAGTTTGAAATGTATATTGCAGCAAAGGCTAGAAAATACATTACCCCACTGTATTAGTCATGACAAAAACATAGAGAAAATTATCACTCTTTCTTGAAAAGCAAAGAGTCTTAATTTTATTAAGATAGGCAAGACAAAAAATGAAAGACAGCATAAGGATGTGGCTTCATATGTTTTGAAATTTTCCCCCCCTGTGTCTGGGAAGGCAAACAGAACATTATATTGTCTGGGGGTGGGAGATAATGGAAGAGGAGGGAGAGGCCACCTACACTGCCAACACAAGGATGGGGCTTCATGGCTTAGTCGGTGACTGGGCCCGGTGAACAGGGCAGAAATAAATGGGTGAAGCATCACACAGTACGATAGAGGGTACAAGCGAAGGTGCAAAATGTCAGTAATAAAGACAGCACAAAGAACCAGAAAGATTGCCTAGGAACTCTTTCCTGGAAAGAGACAATGAAGCTAGTACCAGTATGACAGAAAACAAGAATTTAAAGAGCTACATAAACTTTGTACGGTGACACTTCCATGCAGGCACGGGTACTGGTTCTGCTAGAGAAGAACCAGTTCATGTACATGCTGGCCATGTACAGCTGTCAGTCTGAGAAGACCTTACTGTCTTGCAGTATTTCTTGCAATGAGAGAAAAGCTGTCCGGCACAGAAGCGAGCCAACAGGCTGCAGAAAGGCAATACACAATTTCTGAACCCAAAAGGCCCTTATAACATTTATGTTCTGAAAGCAGCCGACCATTCAGCACTGGAAAACTGGAACATAAAATTTACTCTCCTTGTTTTAACTTACTCTTTGGGGGTAACACAGGCTGTGAATTTGTAAGTAGAACTGTCACCTGCCAGATTCAACTTTTACAAGTACAGATTTTGACTGTGATCACTTTAATTACACAATACATTGCCAAATACTGATCACTTTCTCAAATGGACATTTTGCTTTTTGAAAGGTATTTTATCATATGCTTGAAAACATGTACTGAACATACATAACTTGAAATATACTTCACCGTATGCTTACCTGCAAAGTAGCCCCACACACTTTTTTCCTTTGGCGATTGCAATAACCTAAACTTGTATGGGAGAAAGTATAAATTAACTTCACAGAATCACAGAATCATAGAATAGTTAGGCTCGGAAAGGACCTTAAGATCATCCAGTTCCAATCCCCCTGCCATAAATAGGGACACCTCACACTAAACCATGCCACCCAAGGCTCTGTCCAACCTGGCCATGAACACTGCTAGGGATGGAGCACTCACAACTTCCCTGGCCAACCCATTCCAGCGCCTCACCACCCTAACAGGAAAGAATTTCTTCCTTATATCCAATCTAAACCTCCCCTGTTTAAGTTTGAACCCATTACCCCTTGTCCTATTACTACAGTCCCTAATGAAGAGTCCCTCCCCAGCATCCCTATGGCCCCCCATCAGATACGTGAAGGAATTTCTTGTTAAAGGCATTTCTTTGCTCATGCCAACAATATGAAAGCTATTTATTTGGTAATAAAAGTTTCTGGGCTGAAACAGACATTTCCGAACTTCTTGTTGGCGATTAATGTACAGTTTAAGAGAGCCATTATTCTGTGACAGGCAGCCACAGAAGCCAAGTGTCAGATAATGTATCAGCTTCTGCTCCACTTTAATTCTTATTTAATGATGATAACTTTTATTCTTCATGTCTCATTTTAAATATTAAACTGCAAAGACTTCAGCAGCATACACAGTAGTTGATGTAAGAGGACAGTACCTGTCTTGTATGAGTACCATCTAGGCATTAAACGGAGGATATTTTAATATTAGTCAAAGCATGTTTTTGAACATTTATCACAATCCACTGTATAGCCCTTAAAGGAAGATCTACTGTTACACTGTATGTTACAGTATGTATGCACAAAACTGACATAAAGCAATAAAACTACAACTTGCACGGTAAGCTTTCAGGTTGTATTTATCATTTGGTCTATACGTTGTGCAAATAATTTTCCTGGAATAATTAAAATATCTCTTGTTATTTTAAACACTTTCATCTATAATTATTTACACGTCTTTTCCCAGGGTATACAAAAGCTGCAGGCAGGAACCAGACCCCCCCTTCTGGCATACAGCCCACAATTGCACAGGGGGACACACTTAACGCCCCAGCACGAAACGACTCGGTGCGCTCCCATCAGTGTTAGAAAGGCGTGCTATGGCCTTAATAGAAGCACAGCAGTGGCACAAGGGTATTCCAAGCGCAAGCCCGTTTGTGGCAGCATAGCCCACAGGCACGGTAACGGCAGCTCCAGCTGTGCGGAGCCGACAGCCGCACCGCGCTGCACTGCAGGGGCAGGCAGTCGGCAGCGGGCGGTGCCGCAGGCAGGCAGGCAGGCAGGCAGGAGCGCGGCGGGCTGCCCCCGGCCGCAGAGACCGCTGCCGCGGGGCGGACCGGGCCCGCTTGGAGGGGCGCGCACCGCGGAGCCCCGCGCGGGCAGCCAATGGGGAGCGCGCAGCAGCTGTCGCGGCGGGAAAAGGTCCGCTCTCCGCCGCGCCCCCTCGCCCCCAGCTGCGGCGGGGAGGAGCCGCCTGGGTCCTAAGGCCGCGGGGGCCGGCGCGCCGCAGCCCTGCTCACCCTGACAGAGCCAGCTTCCCCGAGCGTGCTGCCGGCGGGGTCAGGCAGAGGAGCACCTGAGGCCACCTGAGCGTGCTCGTGGTCAGGAGCCAGGCGAGAAACCTCCACCCCAGGAGAAAGGGACGGAAGGACCCGACGAGAACGGGAACAGGCCAGTACCTTCAGCGCCTGACATCACACCTGTCTGTGCTCGTGGAAACCCCGGTTAGACCTCAAAGCCCAGCCCCTGAACTTGCCCTCCCAACTGCACATCTCCATCACACAGTACAGGAAAGGAACAGGTGGTCAAGGGAGAGCAGGACTCAACCTGTACATGCTGCAGCATACACAATGAGATTCCGTGAGCTCTCCTGGCAAACGGAGGAGGATCTTGACAAACCAGACTCATAACAGAGAAGCCACACATGAAGAACAGGCTGCTGAGGCACCTTTCACCCCTGTAGGGAGAGGTGCAGTGTACCAGTATGCCTCATTTCTGGATTGCTGCTGCTATCTGGGGTTATTAAAGGCACATTGCGTACAGGAAGGCAGAGATACCACCCTCTGCACATACATACATCCCATTCTCCCTAACACATCAGCCTGGCCATAGCCACAATTTCTGATATTTTTTCACTTTGCTACCCCCTTCCTCTCCTCACCTATACTTCAATACCACTTGCTGCTGAAACAGTAGCATGGTCATATTATTATACCTTTTATACTCTTTCAGTGAGGCATCCTTATGTGACCCAAGATGACTTGGTCTGGGGTGCTAGAAACAAGACTGAAGTGGCTTCTTTATTGCCTTCCAGTGTTTCCTGTGGAAATTGTCATCACTTTTGTTAATAGTTACGCATAGTTTTCATTAATGTGTCTACAGACCTGCAGCCCCAAGCAGACAAGGGATGGAAGACAAGCCCCACATCAGTGGAAGCAGAACTAGGTGAGCATCAAGAACCTCCAGAAAACAAGCTAGGAGACAGACAGGAAAACCTTGCACAGAGTGTACAGCCATGAGTAGTGTTAAGTGAAAAATTTATGGGAAGAGCACTCTTTAATATAAATATATCTGTTCACTTTGGCATAAACTACTCTGCTACGTATTATGTATGACAGAACAGGACTGTTATTTAAAAGCCAGAGTACCTGACTCATGGTATGTTGTATATAGTCTGTCACAGCAATCCATCTTACTCCTATCAAAACCACAGGTCTGTCATCCAGAGAACGAAAATTATGGAGCTATATACATATTTTCAGTATACAAATCGATGCAGGCTGTGAGTACACATCTGTCTCCATATTGCAGATACTCAGAAAATGTAGGACTGGAACCCTAAGCCAGTTTAAGACCTGCTTGTTACAGTGTTCCTGAAGGAAGCTTCTTTAGTATAACTGATAATCTGTGTGATGCTGTCAATAGGTAAATCTGGTTTGTATTTCACATTTTTATTAAACGAGGAAAAACTAAATTGGTAAGAAAATAGAAATTCAAGGAGAGGTAAGATAACCACAGGCCAACTGGTTCACTCTAATTACAGTTTTCACAATATGTAGGGCTTCAGATGTGTGCTATCAACTTCCCAAATAAAAGCATTTCTGAGTCTGTCTAAATCATTAAAAAATACACAGGTGGCAATGCAGAGCAGGTTACTTCTGTAGTGTCTCATCAAATAGTCCAGAAAAGAATACATTGAAACAATGCCATGTTACTAAATAAATCAATGTTTCTGCATTCCAACTTAACCCTCACCAGACAGATGTAGCCTACAAACTCATCAGAACAGCAGTGTGAGAAAGAGCAAACAGATATGCTGAAACACAGCTTTTTGAAAGCAAGTACCCTGATGGAAAGCAAGTACACTAATTGATAGCATGTCTGTCCAATGTGCACCAAACTTACTGAGGATTCAAATGGGTCTGAGCATCTTCCACATATTTATATGCAGTGGCATCAAGTTTCACTGTGGGCTGCACTATTGAGGGTGTGCTTTTAAGCTGGCGTGTGCATTTAACATATGAGTCATTTGGTGTGGAAACAACATAACAGAAACATCCACAAACTAATGAATTGTGAAAGAACTACATTTTCCCCCTCAGGCTTCCACCTACTAAGGTGTCAGAAATAAAGTTAATATCACCAAAATGATTCAGCAAAAGAGGAATTAAAACACTAAATGTCAGTCAACCCTTTCAGAAGTCAGTCACTTGTTTTAGCTGTTTTTATTTGAAACAATACCAGTCAATACAGTCACCTTAGAAAAGATCAACAGAAAAAGATATTCCAGCCTTGATTTTTATAACTACTGCAACTGCAGATAAGACACCTTTATGTCATGGAAACTGCAAACTAGGTTTTTCTTGATTGACATTGTCCTTCAGAATTTGAAGGGTTTTAAAACTTAAGAAGAGCTCACCCCTTCTTGTTTTTCCTCCCTAGAAATTGGCTTAAAATCTAAACAGATCAAACAAAGAACTAAACACTTGCTATGCAGTGAACCAGAATGAAAGATTAGCCTGGCAAAAAATGTTGTGAACAACCTAACTTCCTCATCTCAAGTTACTACAATAGCCTACAGAATCACAGGAGTTTAAAAAGCTACTTATAAACATATCTAAGTAGATATCTAAGTTTACATTCACATATCTAGTATTCATACTTCTCCACTGCAGCTAGAGGAACCTAGTATGCCCTTACATTACAGATGCTGATTTGTGTTTTGCGTTTTGGCACTGAAATGAGTGCATAGCACTTTGAGGGCCAGATTTTATCTCCCACCCACCTAGAAAGTAAAAATGAAAAGCTGAGTGTTGTAGAAAGGGATATTAAATAGAAGTCACTATTAGTCACTTCCATATCAATCTAATTTCAAATGAGGAGACTGCTTACCTTAATCTTTTCAGGTCTAACTTGTACTCTTATATCAGGCCTTTGGAATCTGGCCACAGACCTCTCTGGATTTCATCTACCAGGCACACTCTTTACTTTCCTCTCCCAGTATCTTAGTGAGGAGGATACTCTGGTTCAATTACTGCTGGCTTAGATACCTGGTAAGTTATGGTGCATGTATGTACCATGCAACTGAGTACAGCTCAACTAGGTTCTGTCAACTAGGCTGGCACTGCTCCCCACCCCCACCCCAGGATACCCCACAGTTCTGCTGCTCTCATCAGGTGCCCATAGGAGGTATTTGTGTTTGCACAATGATGTCCCTGAGCTCCTTATCCTTGCCTCTCCACAGGACTAAGGCCTCCTGACAGGCACGCAGTGTACCAAATGCTGTTATCACTCTCAGACATTAACTACCATCCCTCTAACCAATGTAGTCTATCTGATTAATGCCTAATCTCCTTGTGAATCAGCTCCTGAGCCACCAGAGTTTTCAGCATGGCATAAGAAAATTAAGAGTTCTTGAGGTGTGTCAAAATTCTAATTTCACTGCTGGAACAGCTACCTCAGCTATGAAACTAGTTCATCAGAGGAATGCTCAGTCTCTGTGCTGATTTTTACTACATAGTATATACTCAGGACCTCGAAAATACCCTTAAGAAGAAGCTTTAGGAACTGTCAGCTATTACTGGAACAGTTCTACTGCAGGACTAACCATCAGTTCAATTCAAGGAGCAGAAAGGACAAATTCTCTGTGAATTTCAAGAAGTCAGTATACACATGGATAAGAACATAATTGGTTTTGATGAAAACAAGAATTTTTGCTTAAGGAATTGTTGGCCTAAGCTGTTTCAAAGACTAAATTAAAAGGAGCCACTTATACTGTACTTACTGTAAAACTTCCACTAGCATGAAGCTTCTAGCAAAGTAGTACCAGTGTATTGACTTAGCATTCTGCTGTTATACTTCTTTTTTAACCTATACAAGGATTAAAAGTTTCCTGCTATGAGTAGTTTGTCAATAATGACAGAAGTGTTTCATATCTCCTGCAAAGTTGGATGCAATGCCTGTTAGAACAGTTACATGTGTAATGGTGAAATATGCCACCAGAGGCTAGTTATAACATACTCTGAATGCAAAAGAAAGCTGTTCTTTTTAAATGACAGTTCACAATTTTAAATTTTAAATATTCAGAGAAACAGGTTCATGAATAGTGGCCATAAATGGCCACTAACTACTTCTCTAAAATAACTTACTTTTCTAAAGGTACTTAACCATTTTTATATGCCAGAAATCACTGCTAAGTAAACTAAAGTTGTTGTACACTGTTTCAGAATTTAAAACACTGCACGAAGCAGAGTAACCCTCCTACTTTTCGTATTTTAGAAGAAATTTTCATTGAACAATCAGGTAAATTTTCAGAGAGATATACAAACACATTTTACTGAGACCCATCGCATACTGTTTAATAAATTGCATGCAAATTCTTACCAGAATGAAAGTGCTTTTGAAGATGCTGCATCCATTGCTATCCTGAAGATATCCGTTTGTATCCATCATTAGTACACTTGCCTTGCATTCAAGCTTTGGAACAGATTTCTGACAAGCAACCCACACCTACCAAAATGGTTTCTAGAAAGCAAATTTAAAAGATGTAAAACATGGGAAACAAACCAACATTTTACAAACCACTGTAAGTGCAAATCAAACAGTTCATATAAAATTAACTCTGAAAAGTTTATCATTTTATTCTGGACTATAAATATAACCACAGTTGTAACATTATACTTTTAAATCACTAGTTCATCTACTGAAAACCAACAAAAGCAAAGTTCCTCTTACCCTGTTAAATCTCATCTACCTCATCTCATTAAGGGTAGTCACTTGTTGAGACATAACTTCTTATAAAAAAGCAGGATAAGGGAATATTATTCTTAATCATATTTAAGGTCTTCTAAGGACTAATGAAAACTGAAGTTCCAGTTCTGCTGGACACCGTATAAACATGGAGCAGTAAAATGTCCCTGGTCATATAAAACCCAGCAGCCTAAACAGATAAGACAGCATGGGGGAAAGGTTCACACACAGCACAAACATTGTGATTGTAGTAAATGTAACACATGGGGGTGGCTTCTGCTATTTCTAGGAAATGGAAGGATATATAGAGTAAGGAGGGCAGATTGGGTGGGGGGAAGCAAATGAAGTAAGCAGTATTAAAGCAATAGAGGCAGAATGGACAGAGAGGGTGGAACAAACACTCAATGAGCATAGGACAGAGAACAGCTAATTAAAGCTAGTGAATGTTCTCTGAACGGTCAAAGGTCCCCTAGGCTTTTGGCTCTTTCTGTTCCTGCTCGCTAGTCTCTGACTAGATCCTTTTCTTTACTGCTCCCAGCCTTTGAGCAGAAGGGCTATACTGATTTTCAGTCTTTTCCCTGTGAAGATCCACTCCCCTCCTTTTAATGTAGGATCAAGATCTCTTCCTAACCTGTAGCTTTAAAACAGGAATCATCTGAATCTGCTCAACATTATCTTTACAGCATGAGCAAATGCAAATCACCCTTATTTGCAAGCAATACAAGTTTTGATATTCTGACATCAACTTTCTTAATTCACTGTTAGGTAATAACAATGGACAAGATTCATTTACACAGCAGAAAAGCAAGGCAATACACTGTTACATAAAACAACAGTTGAAAGTATGACTGGAGTATGTAAAACATTGTGTTCCTTGCTGAATAACAGAGAGTTTATCTGGGATTCAGGTTAGGGACAGCTGCTCTATAGGCTCTGATGTGTGAAGCCAGATGGACATATTCTAACCGTTCACAGTATGAACTGTTCTTGTTCTAGCATTAACTGAATAGATTAGGCTTATATTAGAAAGGAAGATGCGTTTTTATTGTCAAAACACCCATGGATTCTAGCCTGTAGCACAGATGGAGATAAGTCCGTGTAAAGGGCAAGTTTGCTCACAGACTGAACCTATGAAACTGAAATACTGTAACTTTTTATGGGGCTCTATGGATAAAGGCAAATAAGCTAGAACGAACTCACTTTCTTCTGGTATAAGGTCTCCAATACAAACAGCTTATACAAACATAGCAACTGCAATAACATTAAAAATTTCTGGAATGGGGCCAGCCCTAGGTTGTTTCATTCTTCGCAGAAATTAGCTACCAATATATGCAGTTTTATACTGATACAGCTCTATTCACACTGTGGTGAAAGATGGCTGATACTTTAGTTATGCCAGTACAGATAAAGTAGCGAAACAGCTGATAGAGAAACTGGTGTCTCAGATATAATCCATTTACCTATTGCAAGAGAGCGGTAATATTCCTAGCACAGGCAAAGCTTTAAAGCACTAATTCTTCACTTAAAAAATAATCCTTTCTGTGAAATTCCCAGAACATCACCCACCTTTGAAATGTTAATGGCATTACTAGAGACAAACCAGACTTTGAATTTCTGCCAGATTCTGTCAGGAGTTCAGCTGACAAGTTTTGTGTCTGCCACTCAGGTGTCACTGTTCATTTCATAACACTTTTTGTTTTAAAAATAACTTTTATTTTCTTTTCAGCAACAATGCTGTGATGATTTTGGATCTTAGTAAAAACACTGGTAAAAGCAAAGTGTGTGTTTTGGCTTGGAACATACACATAAAAGCAAATACTCCTCCTCAGCCAGACTACAGCTTTGGAAATTATCTCTGACTTGCCAATGACAGTAACAGGCAAGTAGTTATCCAGCAAAATCCCTTTAGTTCAGCTGCACAACTGTACTTCCACCACTATCTATAGTGGTGGCAGTACTATTCTATAACTATCTATATATATAGATATTTCTCTATGTATATAGATATATATAGCATATATCTATAGATAAACCCCCTATATATATATATATATATATATATATATATGAAACTTCCTATACTTTATTTAGTTGTTTCAAACAGCATCTGCAAATTCAGGCTGCACTGTTAAAAAAATCCCAACATTTTTGCTTCTAAAGGGACAAACTTCAGTTACTTCCCCAGGTGGTCCTCAAAGGAAAAAAGAGCTGAACAATTACAATGTTTTAACCAGTGTGTTCCCATTAGGACACTATGAATAGTACCCTCAAGATAACTGAGTTGAGACACCAGAATCACCTGGTAAAACAAGAATGCATTTTCCTCATTACTTATGACTTGTTGTACAGTAGCTTCCAAACCAGACTCAAGACAAATGCGTGTATGCGTGCTTTTGTCTTCCCATCTGTCTCCCCTCAAAATAAGACTCCAGCTCCCAGAAATCTTTGGATAAAGTAAAACATCTAAAATAATAACTTGCTTACCAAAGGTGAACTGTATGTGCTTCATTAGGAATATGAACCAAAACCAGTATGTAAAAGATATTTTTCCATCTATGTCCACAAGCAATGATAGATCCATTTTTCTTTTTGGCTGCCTCAATAAACTGGTTTTGGTTCATTAATAATATGAACCAAAACCAGTATGTAAAAGATATTTTTCCATCTATGTCCACAAGCAATGATAGATCCATTTTTCTTTTTGGCTGCCTCAATAAACTGGTTTTGGTTCATTAATAATATGAACCAAAACCAGGTCTCTAAAAGACTGCTGCATTCACAGTGCTGCATAAAATGAAATTCAGGTCACTGACTATCCATCTCTGATGTACTGACTGGAGCCCTCATTTCATACCAAGTATAGTATTTGTATCCCCTAAGATGGTATTCCATAACTTACACAATTACCCACCCACAGTAGGATAAAAAAGTTAATTTTCAAGGCACTACATAGGCTTTATCGCCTCTTCTTGGCAAGCACAAAACTCCCATATCCTTACTGCAGGTAAGACAGAAGAGTTTCCCCCTTCAAAAATACAACCAACCAGCTCAATTTGACCACATTAAAATGGTGGGATCCAAGAGGAGTACTGAAGCTGGGTGTTGTTGATTCAGACGACAAATTTCTGGGCTTGCTCTCAAAAGAATGTCACTATGGTGAGAACCAAAACTGGCATAGTTGTTGGGTGGTATCCAGTCCTGCTATCATTGTTAAGCCCTAAGGTAAGCTATGTATCAGTTCTCACAGCCAACGAGCTTTCTCTCAGAGATCTCTTGGATCACGAGTTCCAAGAACAAGGTAAGAGACATCTCTCTGAGACAAAAGAGAGAAAGCTAATTGTGTTCCAAGAGGAATGGAACAAATATATCCCGTAATACTAACATATCAATTTATTTGGCACAAAAAGAGGTATGTGCACAGCTTCAACATTGCTCAGATACCATGTTTCTACTTTTCAGTGCTAACGGCACATCCTTACCTACAGTGATATGGTCTGTCTCTTAAAATACATCACTTCTATAAGACTGAATGTGCTGTCTGCTATGTGATTTCTTTCAACTATGAAAAACTCTTAGTAACTGTTGTTCAGATTTTATGACCTTACAAATTGAAGAGGTGCAGAAATTCACCCCCGGCTGTTTAATATACCTGAGACAAGAATTACAGGATTACTGAATTGTCAAGGGCAAAAAAAAAAATACCTGTATTTTTTGTCACCCCTTACTACAAACATGTGATATTACTTTCATTAATTACTTAAATTAATTAGAGAGCTACTATGAAAATACTTGTATTTTAATAGTTTTGTTTAACCAATTGCTTGGCAGGAATAGTTGCATATTTTTTTAAACCAGATAATCTACTTCAGATGCACCTGTTCCTCTCACAGTCTGCATTGTCTATAGAATTGAAAACAGAAACCTCATTGATGTTAATGGTTCACTGAAGTTGAATATTTTTTAAACATAAGACATGTATCTCTGATTTATTGCAATCTGTTCTCTAAAACTACTCTCAATTTTTATTCTTGATCTCCAAATCCTGACCCTTTACATTATCTTTCTTTTTCTGAAGAAGGCAAAAAGGTAAGTCTGTAATTGAAATTAGGTAAGCCCTTAAAAAATATATTAAAAAAAAAAATCCCCAAAGCTTTAATGTTTTCTCTTTGAACCACTATCATGCAGAGGCAAATTTGTTTTTTAAACAGGAAAAATTTCCTTCTCTTTTTGTACCAATTACAGAACTATTTTCCACCTTTTCCTCCCCCTCTTCCCCAAAACAGAGAGTCAAAGAGGAAACTGGGTGATAAACTAGGACAGATTACTGGAGATGGCTGTAATGGTTCCTGTTCCCATTGCATACCCTGTTCTTCTCCAAGTTTTCTGCTTCCACTACTGAGGCAGCAGTACCTGCTGCACCACTGTGCTTTCTGAGATCAGAAATAAAGTACAGAAGCACCAGTTCCAGGTGACTGCAAGGCTTAAGGTTAGAAACTACAGTGAGCTGTTGCAACACAAACTGAGCTACCCTTTCCCTAGAAAAAGTGGGGACCAGCTGGAGCAGGGAACAAACCAAGTTAATCCCATGATCAGAACAGAGCCCCTAACACTTATTCCAATATAGAAGCTGTTACTTCTAAATTATGCATGCATTACCAAAGACATCTCTGCCTTTGCAAAATGGAAATTGCAGTAGCTGAACTAGCTATGCACTCACAGCTACATGTTGGAAAACAAGATAAAAATGTGTCTGGGAATAGAACTAGATATTCATGTTCTGTGCCAGTAAAAATGTCCTCTTTAGAAACAGGACTGCTGAAATGTTAGATGACTATATAATGCTTGAACTGTAACTAACAAAACCTCTCACAAACGTAGGCATATCTATTTTAAATGTAAATGTTAAGTGAAAAATATTTATAGTTTAAATTGCACCCTTTTGTACTTAATTATCATAATTTTCAAAAGAAGAAACCTTTAAGTTCCTCCTCCAAAGAAGTTATTTACCTGAACTGTAGCTTGGGAGTCCCCAGCAGTCAGTCTGTTCTGAGATTCTCATCCCACTGAATGTCAAAGACCTAGTGTTTCAAGGATGAGATTTCAAAACCACTTAGTGATGACTTAACTTTGTCTCACTAAAGATAAACCAACCTTTATTCCCACTCAGGTCAGCTCATTGATTTCATGGAAAACACATTTATAAAGCGGAGCTGAATACTCTCAGAAATTTCACCCATGAGATAAAAAGGAAAAAAACAACAAACAGAAACTGATATAAACAATTTGAGACTTCTTGATGCATGATAAATGAAGTATTTTTGTATATTTGTGTACATTAACTGAAATTGCTTTAAACTGTTTGCTGGAATAATATAATCTCAAATACCTTACCTTCTCACCCTTCAGATACAGGACTGTCTTTGAGGAAACCCCGATTTTGACCACAGACAGGAGGTTCTATTAGGAACAATAATAATTCTGCTGAATGGTTCAGAAGAAAAACACACTCACTGCTCTCAATATCCATATTATAGACATCATAAGCACTATTACTGAATAATCGTGAATTTGTTTTATGTTTTATTCTTGTCCTACTTTGGCTTCTATGGAGCCATGTTCAGTAAAAGTTTGACTTCATGTACAGCTAGAATACATTCTTACCAACAGGAAAACCTGATACACTTGACAAAATTGTTCTTCAAATGTATTAAAAAGAAAGTCAGATGTATCAAAGCCCTCAGTTTTTATAATTCTGTAGCATTTATAAAAAAATATTTTAAAATTGGTTATCTGGTGGACAAGTAGCATTCATACTGCAAAATAAACCCAGAACATTTAAGAAGTATCTCCAAAATTAATTATCTTGTGTGATGATTTCATTCAAATGCACTTCAAGTTTTAGAACTTCATTGAAGGAACAGCCTCTTTTTCACTAATGCTGTCCATGTTTGGAGGACTCTAACTGTTCAAAAGCTTTTCTTAACTAGTTTCTGAACTTTAATTGTCTGTTATGTTTATAGATATTTAAACCAGTACCTTCATGTTTTCTTTAAGTGTAAGGGGACTAAAGGCCTACACTAAAATAGTACAGTTCTTTCTACTTCACTGAAGTTCTTCAGCATCATTACTGTACCAGAATAGCATTGATAAGAAGTTAGTGGCATTGATAAGAAGCTAAGCAAGTGCACAAAACTAGGCAGAACAGGAGCCTCTGGACCCAAAAGATACAACAGTATTAAATTTGAAAACTCTAGTACTTTTCATTCTGTAGGACTTTTAGCAAGACAAATGGTATTGGAAAAGCTTCTCAGATAATATATTCAACTATAGAGACATATTTTTATATATGCAAGTGATCTAGTAATTTAGCAACAAAGCAGAGAGATATCATAAAAAGGTTCTAGATCTGTGTGCACCACTGTAAAGGCTGACAAACTACTCTGCCTTTCTGATAAGAAAAAATTCGATTGCGGGGTTTTGGGCTTTTTGTTTTATGGGTTTCTTTATTTTCTGTATCATCACTTGTACACTGCAAACCGCTTTTATGCAGAATATGAGTATAAAGCAACAACTGCTGGGAAGTCATTATGTTATAAAAATAATTGGATGTCTAGAAAAAATGAACAAACAAAACCCTACAACTTACAGTAACCATTCATCTAAAATTAAATCCTGATCCAGCATCAGCATGCCAAGATTTGAGGATCCATTTTAGAAAAAAAATTCTGATTGACAGAACATTAAAACCCAGATTTTTTTAAAGTGGAAAATTTGAAGGTATTTTAGCTTGTGAAAACTTGACCATGGCTTCCTTTTTATTTCCCCTGAATGATTTGAGACTTAATAATTAACACTTACATTCAAAACATCAACTCTGGCTTAGCAGAATATTGAATTCAGAAAATAAACACACAAGAAAACTCTGAAAAAAGAACTCATAGCAAAAGGGAATTGTGGCATTACAATCATCATAATCTCCATCCTGAACAACTACTCCACACATAACAAATTGTGCTAAAATAATTTTTCAGACAATCCCCCTCCACACATCTCATAAGTGCACATGCTACTGCATGTGCCTTTTCAGTTCAAGACCCTTTATATGTCAAATGATCAACACAAAGGCTGTCAGGCTCTGACATGACAGTGCATGTATGCTAATTTAAATGAAATGCCAGCCTACCAAACCAAATAAGTATAATAAAACCTAAACAAACCAAAGTACTAACCTGAACTTGACAAAGCACCTCTTAGCTGCATCCGAACTACTTCCCAAATGAAGACTCTTCTTTACAAATAAGTGAGCTTTCTTGAGATCATTATTCTGTGGCACAGGCTCCTCCAAATGGCAGAATGAATGTATTGCCATTATTGAAAATTTCCAGTTTATCTGAGGAGATTGAACTGAAAGGAAGAAATACAGTCACTCTGTTTTTGTAAACTTACTGAAAAGACTATACTTAGCTTTCAAGAACTTGTTATGTATCCATAACATCTAAAACCATACAAAGGATGTGTATATGCACTGATTGATAAAGTAAGTGTAAATGACTTAACTAAACCAGATGGGCATTCCAGAAACAGTTCATTTGAGAAGAAATGCCCAGATAAAGAGCTTCTACATAAATACTGCTATAAAGCACACTTTCAACAAACTCTAGGCCTATTTCTTGTACAGTGGGAGGACAGCAAATAAGTTTTCACTGGGGCATGTATAATCATACGTGTATTTCTGCAGATGATTTACTTGTAATTTTAAATTAACTTCAAGTAATTCAAGTTATTCTTTCCAGTGTGAATTATTTTATAACCACAAATAATGGAATGACATCTACCAATATTTACTAATATATCCAGCCCTCAACTTTCTCTGATTTTATAGAACATATACAGTATTTTACTTTGGATGTTTATTTGCAGACAAGACTAATCACTTCCAAAACTGATTCTAGAGGCATGATTTGATGAACATCTATTTTGGTAAAAGTGCCAATTCAAACAGAGATAACCCTCCTGCTGCTTATTCTCATGTTTGTGCCACGACCTCATTTGTGCAGATGTATCCGTTGGTGGAGCCACTCACTATTTTTTCATCATATTAGGGAACTAACTTTGGTTAAAAATTGCTTCTTGCAATAGACTCTTAAAGTCTGGATCAATTTTCTGATTCAAGTCACTGCATTACAACACAAATTACTATGCTAATACAACAGGAGGGAGAATAAGGAAACAAGCACATAGCTAATTGCAGCTACAAATGTCAGCACTTTAGGAACTACTGTTGTCACCTAAATGTAAATTACGAGATAGAGAACAGCTTTGCCACTGAAAGCAATATAGGGTATTCTTGGACTGTTTTAACTTTCCTTTCCATCTCTGCATCACAGTTCACTATGCCTGCAATTGCACAGGCTTGTAAGGCCACATTAGAATTGCTTGGGTTACAGAGACAGTTTCCTGCCAGAGGCCATACATTGTAAATTTAAGAACGTGGGATGAACTACACATGGCACGCAAGTACATAAATATATATATGAGTGTGTATCTCTCTTCCACTAACAACACAAGCGATTTAGATAATTGTTTAGACTGCTAAAGACAGAAGAGATTAATGCTTTTCAATGTATCTAGGTTATGCCTGACCCTTCCTAACATTTGAAGCCACTACCCAACTTCTGACAGTTTTGTCAGAGATGAGGATTCACAAGTCATTTACAGTTTAATAAGAACTGAGAGATTTCAGAATTCCAAGTACTGGCAGGCAGACAGAGAAGACCGACCCCCAAACTGAAGTAGAGGCTGCAGCATATGCCCATGTTATTAGAGAATACATACCTAAGAGAGACACCTTGTAAGTACCCCAGCTGCAGCAGGTAGTTTTCATTTCCTCTAAGATACTACATAGAAAATGAAGCACTGTTAGACCTTTTGCTCACAGAACTACTTGACTATCCATTTAGTATTCAAATCTACTTATGTGACATTAAAATACGAGTCCTTGGTCTGCAAATTCCAGATCTGCTCTTTGTGTTCAAAAGTACAGTACGTACAACACCTGATAGCTTCCGGACTTCTGGCACAACACCTCATCCTAACGAGATGCATTCCTATTAGCAGATCAGCCACTTCATCCTTCAGAACCACTGAATGAATGAATCACATCAAGTACTTACACCTTAGGGTTCTTTAGCACCTTATTCTTGCATTCAATCTTCTGATTCTCTAATCTGATAATCTAATAAATAATGTTGTGCTATCAACATTATTTAGAAAGAGTAAAATGTCCACAAGATCTGTGTAGTGAAGAACAGCCTAAAGAAGTAACTCTGCTCTCTCTTGGTGCCTCTTACTCCTTTTAGTTGCTTTCTGTACTCTTTAAAAGTCCGTAAGACCTGTCAAATCCTTACACATTACTTGCTATGTTATCATCCTCCTTTTCTTCTTATATAAAAGTGTACAAAACCCCAAATACTCCCCTGAAACATGCTGCTACCAATAAGACATGACAACAGCTATATCCTGTTCCCGTGCTTAATTCACATATTTGGAAGGGTTGAAAAGTTACATAAAAACATATCTGGTAACATGCATGTGAAAGTGATCGTCCTTTTACAGCCAGTAATTTTTAGATTTCCTCCCTCATCACCAATTTCTGGTTTAAAAGCAATTAATTAACAATATTAATTGAGAACAGTTGAAGTATCAACAGGTACAAATTTAATCCAAACACAGAAGGAAATCCATATGAATTCCCCACACATCTTAATGAGAAGGGTGATACTACTGTTAATCAAAATACAATTTCTTAAATAATGATAAATACTGTTCATCTTAATAGTCACCTAACATGTCATTTATTAATCTCAACCAGTTGTGTCTCAACATCTACATATATTCAGAATCTATGCAGTACATTGTAACATTGGGGGGTTGTGTTAGCATGGTGGTGGGTTTGGTTGGTTGTTTTATTTAATGTAAGAATGCCCTCTCATATCCCAAGTTCTTGCTTTGGAAAGTTCTTAGGGCTACAAGCCTTTCTTAGACTGCTAACCTGAACTGATGCTTTTGTTACTGCAGTTTCAATGCTAGTGGTACATGAATTAGTCAGGGTAAGCTCGAGTCCATTCACCCAGTTCAACTGCACATAAAGCATCAAATATTCAGACACTCAACTCTGGACTACTTCCAGGTCTGGAGCCATGTCAACTGTGTGCTAGGAAGGAATACTTTTACAAGGAATTAAATCTGATACAAACTGTACACAAGGAATTCAAAGCATTAGACAAAAGGGCATGGGTGTATTTCTCTTACTGTTTTAAGTGTTAAACTTGGGTCAAATTTGCAATTCCATGTTACAGCATGATGCAATAGGTAAAATAATTGTGATGACTTGCAGAGCTTAGTTTATTCAATTAATATGTTTCTAATAAATGAAATGTCTACTTGAATAATACAAGTGAGGTAATAATGAAATTATTCCAGTTGGAACAGACCTCGGAGATCATCTAGTTCAACCTTCTCTCAAAACAGCATTAATATGTGAATACTCATTAATGATACAGGTCGTACTCTTAACCTTGCAGACCATTAATCACTTGTAATCCTTAACCAAATGCACTCAACTGCCTTTGATAGCATTACTTATCTGCAGACGGGTTTGTGGGACCAGTTCCTTCTTGAACATTATTCCTAAGCACAGCACATTAGGGAAGTACTGTATCACACTTTCATCTTACTTTCAACATCTTTCAAGCAGGTACTGTTTTGAGAGTACTTTTTGAAGTGGGCCTGCTGTACAAGAGTAGGTTCTGATATACGAGAATAGGATGGAGTGAAGTAGGTGATAAACCAGTGAGCAAAGCAGGCATGGGGTCCTGGTTTCAGGTGTGTTTAAGAGGTTGGAGAACACAGGCTAGAGGTTTTGCTCTGATAGATGCCAATAAAACCAGAGAAATTAACACCACTGGCACCAACAGTCCTTCAGTAATCAATGCCAGTGACTGAACTTCAGAAGAGTAAGCCTGGGAATCTCTGGTTTAATACTGTGGTTTTATTTTGTTCCTCCAATTTTGTTCTAATAAGGATCTCCATTTTGGATCTGTATTCAGCTGTTTACACCTTTCTTTTGTGCACTTAGAAGTGACTTCATACGTACAGCACTGCTAATTAAAAAAAAACCAAAACCAAAACAAAAAAACCCAGCCCCCCAAGAAAAAACCCACAACAGTGAAAAATCCAAATGTAAAAAGGAGAAAAAGCTGAAATGTTTTATAAAACCATGACTACTCAGCACCACAATTACAAAAGAAATTTGAATTTGCTTTATGTCAGTTCAGTAATGTCCCTCTGTTCTGAAGCATGAAATACAGTAAGAGTTTTATTTATGCTGTGGAGATACATGAACTCTGCAGCCCTAACTAAATAACAGAAGAAAAACTCATCTTCTAAATAATCATAGAAACACAGAATGGTTTGGGTTGGAAAGGACTTTAAAGACCATTCAGTTCCAACTTCCTGCTGTGGGCAGGATACCTTCCTCTACAGCAGGTTGCGCCAAACCTTGTCCAACCTGGCCTTGAACGCTGCCAGGGATGTGGTAGCCACAACTTCTCTGAGCATCCTGTGCCAGTGCCTCACCAACCCCACAATGAGTAATTTTTTCCTCATATCTAATCTAAATCTACCTTTTTTCAGCCTGAAGCCATTATTTCCTGTCCTGTTACTGCATGCCCTTGTAAATAGTCCCTCTCCAGGTTTCTTGTAGGCTCCCTTTAAGCACTGGAAGCTGCTCTAAGGTTTCCCCAGAGCTTTCTCTTTCCCAGGCTGAACAAGCCCAACTCTCTTAAGCCTGTCTTTATAGGAGACTCTGTTCCAGGCCCTGATCATCTTCATGGCCTCCTCTGGACTCATTCTAACAATATATATAGGACATACATAACAGTATGTATATGAAAGTATATACTTTGGAAAAAGTATATTCCATACATATGGAAAAGTATATTCCATATATATGGAAAAGAATAATAACAATAATTTTAAAAAGCCCAGTATCACACCCTCTTCAAAAATGACTCTGTGGCAGCCTTTTTATATCTGAATTTCATGCTTGTAGTCATTATCTTACTTCCCACATTACTACTGCTGTCAGTTCGTTCTGCCTTGCCTTCCCAGCTAAGATCTTCTTGTTTTCTCCTTTAAAAGCTTTATTTAGACTTGATACTGACTAAAGCAGTATCTTTGCTTACCTTCCCTTTTGCAGCTACTTGGCTGAAAAGGCAGCCTCTCCTGCTCTTAAAAAGCCCTTGAATTATGCAGTTACCACCACTATTTTCATTCTGCTTCTTTTTTTGTGGAAGAATTTAAAACCCTTCTGTACAACCAGTAAATAATTTGTTACTTGCTATTGTAAATAACTTCAGATATTAAAATAACTTAATATTAATTAAATCTATTTAATACAACAGAAAGAGAGCAGAATATTTTGTTTACTTGTTCTTTTATTAGGAGTTCATGGTCATTTTTGTTTACTGTGGACACTTTATGTAAATCATAAAAATGTGATTTAAGTGGTAACTACAGCAACAAGAAATAAACAGTAGTAGGATATATAGAAAGGAATTGACTTTAGCAGTTCTGATAACCGTGGTCTTAGGCATATCTGAAAGGCATTTTTAAACACCAGTATTCTAAAAAATACACTGAAAACCTTTCAAATTCTACAGCTCAAGACATTATTTACATGCCTTTCCCAAGCATTCATTAATAGCCACTACCATATGCTAGGTTGCATAGAGGGCCTGTTCCTATATGACCTGATACACTAATGCTTGAAGTACAGGGTATTCCAAGAATGCTACTCTTCATTATCCACAAAATAATTAAATTTAGACCTCTCAGCAGACTTTCCCACCCATGTATATGTAGCAGAAGTTATGTCACAGGATGAGGTGCTGTCCAAACACAGATGGACCAACCACATGGTCCTGAAAGGGCCATGGCTGAAAGACGCAGGTAGGAAGCAGCAAGAGACAGTAATCAAGCAAGCAACTCTGAAAGCAAAATGAGAGATCAGGCAGACCCCAAACTGACAGAATGTTTTCACCAGCAAAATTTCTACATTAGATATCTTTCTTTTACAGTTTTATCAAGAAACTTCAATATTTTTCTGGCTAATAAAGCTGAATAGTTGCTTTTACTAAATATTTAAGCTCCCTTTTAACACCAAACTATAGTGCTTTTAGTTTTAGAAGTAAATTTTTACTAAAGAATACTTGTTTGCAACAAAATTAACTGCATTTCCATACTTGCGGTAACTTTGCATAGTAGTATATAGTATCTGGCATTCTAGTTGAGACAGGAGGCTCACTACCTGACCACCATCATAACAAGTCTGTGTCCTGGCACCTTGTCTGAGGAAAGAGGGAACAAACTGCAAGGAGGTGCACTCCTTATATCTTACCAAGACAGATATACCCAAACCTTGCTAGGTGATGCTGCCATATAAAAAGCAGATGCTTTTCAGTTTTGGCCAAGGTACAAAACTACTTCTCTGACAACTTGGACTAGAAAACAAACAAATGAAAAAGAAAGAAAAGAAAAACTGGGTGTCAAGTATACTGTACTGTATATGGAGAACAACATCAGTATATAGATGACATGGCATCAGCACACCTCAAGAACTTCTGCATTAGCACACCACAGGTTATATGAAAATTACCAGCACGGCTAGTTAGTAACATTCCTAATACAAGGAAAAAGTACTATCAGACTGAAAAAGACAATTACAGCCATTCCCCTCTATCCTAAAGACAAGAGTAGAAATTATGCTTTATCTAGAACAATTACTGAACACTATCACAGCTTTGGAACATATTATCTCTAATTTTCAAGAAAAGCTGAGAGACTGACAAGGAAGAGGACATACAATTAGACGTATTTAACATGCCAGTAAGTTGCAACACAGAAGAATGAGAGGTGACTGACTTCAGCAAAACAAAGGTGGTAATAGGCTTCAGCTAGAAGTTGAANTTTTCAAGAAAAGCTGAGAGACTGACAAGGAAGAGGACATACAATTAGACGTATTTAACATGCCAGTAAGTTGCAACACAGAAGAATGAGAGGTGACAAACTGACTTCAGCAAAACAAAGGTGGTAGTAGGCTTCAGCTAGAAGTTGAACTATTGATATTTCAGGCTCCAGGGAAAAAAAACAATAGCTGTTTTGTCACCACTATCATCCTCCCATGTCCACTCCCCACATCATCTGCCAGCACAGGACGTGAATTGGAGAAAAACACTCTACAAACAGTTCAGGGATTTTTCTCAAACATTTATTTATTTAAAGAAGGATAATGGTCTCCAGGCCCAAAATGTTTGCTTTTTGATGGTGAAGAACTACATGTATTCTTACCAACATAACAAAATTCAATCATGATGTAGCCTTTCAGCACCACCACAAAATAAAAACTGATATATAAAAATATCTATACCCTACACTTCATAAAGACAAATTCTTTTAATTGACTAACCCATACCAAGAGATTTGCCAGCTGCTTTGCAAATATGCATTAACTCCAAGCCTGATACCACATTTTTAGACATTAAAAAAAAAAACAACCCAAAGGATAATTCAAACAGGAAAGATTCTTCAAAGGCTGTAAGTTCACACAGAATTAGTCTCACCGAGTTGAACAGACCATCTAGACTCATGTAATTGTGTGAAAAATCAAGGAAGCATGCAATACGTTGGCAATTCAAGAAAGAGATGGGACAGGTATTTTCAGAATAAGAATTAGTCTTTCTTTGCATTTATACAGCCCTTACCAGAAAGAGATGCCAGCAACTGGAGCCTCTGCTCACATGTGGTGTTGGTGGCTGTAACACTATTAGCACTCTTACACAGGATGTTTTCCTAAATGGGACTATACAGAGCAAAAAATCCAAGACTAAATAAGAAAAGGACCACAAGATAATAGTGATAAAACTTAGAGAAAGTATCAGTAAGGACTGAAGGGAAAGTCTCTAACGGATAGGTAATAACATGTCAATGTAAGTTTACCTAGATAAGCAAGAATATATATACAGTCACTTTTAAACTTTCCATTAAATATATCATTGCTCCTTCTTTCTCAGAGCGGATTGCCATCTCGCAGTACAAAATCAGTTTACTTGAAGAGACCCCTTGCTTTTGAAAGCACCAGAAACAAAGAGATGAAAACTGTTGAGGCATGTTATGGAGTCTAACAAGAACTGGTTAATTTCTTGGACACTGAGTGTCTTATTTCATATGCTTCGTTCTGCTGACATTTGAACCAAGGTCTGCAGGCAAGATATTTAGAGACATTTTCCCAAAGTCACAATGGTTTGACTTTAATTGTTTGATTACTGCTTGTTTTCAAGACAACAAACCAGCCAGCCTTCAAAGTCACTTCACAACCAGAATGAAACAATTAAACCCTTTTTTTAAGAGGGTCATGTGTTGCATCAAATATTGTATACTTGCATGGATGTAACTCAGAGTTGATTTCCCTTTTATAAATACAAAAGAGAAACAGCACATTTTACATCACCCCAACAAGTCCTGTAAAACACTGCCTTCAGCTGCTATTGCTGAAAATCACTACTCCCAAAGCTAAAAAATACCTTACTGCCTTTGAATTCCACCATAAGTCAATCACTTAAAACTATAACTGTAACTAAGAAAAAAAAAGATAACAAACCCCACAAACTTAGAAATCTCAGAATTACATGCAGAAGAACAGAAAGCCAGTATAAAGACCAAACAAAAACAAGAGCCAAATATAAGTTGCCTTTAAAGAGCAACATCAGTCAAAGAAAACCAGTTTGAGACCAGAAATCAACATAACATATTGGGGCATCAAATACTATCTATGATTTGTTCGCTTAACTTCAAAACACTTGACTTGCTCTAACACTTTTTATTTTGTATGTCTTTTAACCAACACATCTCCAAACTTTCATATCGAGTTTTAAAGTCCTTGCCATCATAATCAAGCTAGACAAGATCTGAACAAAATTCATCACACAGACATGAATTTTGTTTGACTTATCTCATGCTGGGTCCTATTCAATTTCTTTCGTCAATGTGAAAATATATTTCCTATTTATGCTGACTTACACAGGAGAAGCAATGCACCAACACAATGCCACAGGAATATAACCTAACTACTGGAAGAATCTTAAGGACACAAGTGCACAACACAGCAATCATGATCATACCAAACATCACCCATCTTTACAGGGGTTTCTGAAGCAACATTTTATCATTGAGACTTCCCTACTAGAAATATTCCTGAGAATAATTCATTTCTGAAAACACAAAGCCAGTAAGTTTTGGCTATTGTTCCCTACTGGAATGGGGTGAGAAGTCTACAGGCTGTAGGACAGGAAGCTAAATAACTCAAATAATAAAATGAAAATTAAGAAGTATTTTGAAGGCCAGCTGTAATTCCCAACTGGAAATCTTTGCAACAATTTCCGAGAACACAGCATCAGGCCTGAAGTGTTCAGTTTCTCTCTTTGCTACAAAACAAAGAATATGCTACTCTTAAAGATGACAAAATAAGGGCTACTCCTAAGAACCAAGGAAAAAAGGATATGTCTGCCTTTAACTCAGAGTAGTGAATGGATTCCTCCCACTCCAGCAAGGCTACAGACTCCATAGTAAGTAAAAAACTAGTTCCTTTATTCTTCTTAGATTTCCAAAATGGTACTTTGGAAGTTTAAATTTTAATGTTCTTTTGTTAGTTCTTGGAAAAAAGAGAAGGAAAGCCGAGCAAACAAAAGCTGAGAAACAAAACCTTCAGAGCAAAGGTTTTCAGTCGGTACCTCCTACTCCATGTTCAGTTTCTCAGGGACCTCCATGCAGCGACAATCTGGTTAGAAGGAAGCAGCCAATGGGTGTGTAATTTGCATGTGAAAATATTTTTAGAAGACACACATGAATAGCATATGTTCTCAGCCTGAGTACAGTCTTCTAAATATATGACCTGAATATTATTTCCCTAACATTCATAATTATTTTCCAGATAATGATTCCTCATGCAGATACATTACTCTTTGGAAACAACATCTATACATACATATATATATGCATATCTCAAAAACACACACACATATGTGCGTATGCATGTATGTGTTGTTGATATATATGTGTGTGTGTGTATATCAAGGCTTAGGCAACACTCATTATAGAGCTTGCCCTAGGGGAAGCCGCTATATAATTAATTCTTCTCCTCTGTATCTGAACATACTAATGAAAAGAGGGTATTTTTTTCCTGTTACACTACATGCTCAGCGCGCATGCCAAGGGGCTTCAGTCATGGAAGGAGCCCATTCCAGATACGCTTTTTAGAAATACAATAATAAATTAAAATTAATTCTTAAACTGTTTTGAAGTCTTTACTGCTGATGTAATCACAAAATTGCCAAATTATGCTTGAAAACAGTGCAACAAGAGTCAGGAAGTTAAATCAGGTATGTATGTTCACTTCCCTGAACCAAAGCAGCTTCAAAAATGTATCAGAAAACTCTTCTACTCTTCTTATGTTAAGAAAGAGTAAAAAGGTACCTTTTAAAAAGGTAAAGACAGAAGTCAGTAAAACCAGAAATAAGCCCTGTGTTTATACACTGTTAGTTAAATATGAACCAAACTGACACAATATGCCAGAAAAAACATTTGAGCAAACAGCAGCCTAAGTAGATCCCAGAGTCATTACAAGTCCACATCTGGAACACCCAAACCAATTCCTGGTGACTCTGGAGTTTTCATTATGTAGTAATTACTACTTTAGGACTTTTACTCAGGCCAAATGAAGTTCTATTGTATTGGGAGATGAAAAAAACCCTCAGTTTCCTTTCTTTTTCAACATGCAAACTCTCTTCCTCAAGCACATGTTAAAAACCAGGTCTGGAATTTTTCTTTGGCACAAGCTTTCCTTTATTCAACTTGAATGTCAGGAAGGAAAAAAGGAGGGATACCAGTAAATTATAATGTGGCACTTAACAGTATATAGAAAATACTTGAAATCATAGAATAGTTTGGGTAGGAAGGAACCTTTAAAGGTCATTTAGACCAACCCCCCTGCAATGTGCAGGGACATCTTCAAACTTGACCAGGTTGAATGTTTCCAGGGATGAGGCATCTTCAACTTGTCTGGGCAACCTGTGCCAGTGTTTCACCACTCCCATCGTAAAACATTTCTTCTTACATCTAGTCTAAACCTACCCTGTTTTAGTTTAAAGCCATTACCCATGCCCTATTGCTATAGGCCCTATTAAAGAATCTATCCCCAAAATATGTTAACTGACCAAAAAAAGCAGGGGAGAAAAAGAAGGGGAAGGGAGGTATTATGTTAGCGTTAAAAATCTTAACAGCACCAAGTCATGAATTCTACATGATCAGAGAACTGGAATCTATACTGGAACATTTTCAACATTAGTCCATACTAACAAGCAGGGAAAACGTCTACTTTATCATTCTAGAGCACACACAAATATAAGCAAACACCTTCAGCCATATCAGCAGCTATGAAGCATACACTTGAAACAAAAGTTTATGCTTGGTAGAATCCCAATTCAAAACAATGGACCCTAATCACCCCTGGGAAAAGTGAAAACCTAAACTACAAGGAAAACAAGCTAAAAACTGCACACAAGCAAACACTGTATTTTAACCATAAATATTGCTAGGGCTAAACCCACTTTACTCAGAGTTCTAAAATACCACAAGTAAAATCACTGCATACATACAACTGCCTAATGAAACTAATTAACAACATTCCTCAGTGAACTATGCTATTTGACCTGTTTTAACAGTTAAACAGAGCAACAGCAAAAGAGATGAAATACATTGCATTTGGTGCACGTGCAGAAACACCAGTCTCAGTGGCTGTACAGGCAGCCAGTTCCTGCTCCTACTCAACATACCCCAAAGTGCTTCACACCCTTGATGTAAGTACACTGAAAAAAATACATCCTCCACCATTAAAGTACTAATGAATCAAAACCCAAGCCCAAGCTCAAAAAAGTACTTCACATAAAATCATTGCCAAATCCCATTACAATCATTCTCCAGTCAAATAATTTCCTCCAGCAGCGATGAATATCTTCAAACATTAATTCAAACTCCTAAACATTGCTGTACAATTTAAAAGAATAGCTACAGTAAAATGCAAGGTTACGGATGCCACAATGAAACCATCACACAAACATATTATTTCACGAATATAAGTCATACAATGTAAAAGAGTAAGGTGCCAGCAAAGCAGAGGCAGGCAACAACAGAGTAGGTTTTTTGTTTGGTGCTATCACTAGAACGATTTCCTGACTCATTCCCTCCTCCAGCCCCGGGGACCCGGCTGTCTTGGACCACACTGACTAACAGCCTTCTTGACGTAGCTGAAGGAGAGCACTGACCTAAATGCCGCTGCCGTTTAGCTCCTTGCAGCTCACGCTCGAGGAAAAGGGGCCAATGTGGATTTAAATACTAGCATCAAAACCTAAGCTCTTTCAGCCTGAGGCTCTTAATGCAGAAATACTCGCTGAGACCGAAAGCTCCACATCACCTCAGCTTCTTGACACTGAAGCATCCAAAACCGACTGCAAAGAACGCTCTAGGCTGTCAGGCGATTTTCAACAGGGGACGTGCACATCACCACAGCACTCCGGCAGAAGCAGCACTGGCGGAACCAGCGTCTTAGTGATAGGAGAGACAGACAGAACACGAGGTACTGAACCTCGGACAAGGTTAAACCACACCCTGGGCGTGATTTTAAGCAGGTGTTCAATGAACTGCAGATTAATCATCAACTCCCTGCGCAGAGGCATGGCTAGAAGCCATGAGGCTGTGAGATGGCCGCACGGTACCTCCTGGGGCTGCAGGCTTGCGGCGGGCAGGGCCGCCGCCTCCCGACACTGCGCTGCAACGGGCGCAGCTGCCGAGCTTCGCCCCTCGGCGGGCGCAGGGAACCCCTACAGGGCCCTTCCTTACTCGGTCACCCGGCGGAGGAGAGCGGCGCCTCGCCGACTCCTCGCAAGGCCTGCCCCCACGGAGGCGGGCAGGCCGCGGCCCGCATCGGCCCCTCCCACCGCGACGCGAGGGGGAAGGGCAGGAAAGAGTATCTCAGGCCCGCTCGGGCCCCCGCCGCGTAGCCTTGTTCCCGCCCAACCGCCGTTCAGCGGCTCTGCCTCCGCTGCCTGCCGGGAGCTGGGCGGTCTGGGCCGGCATGGCGGCGGGGAGGCGCCGGAAGCTGCGCAGCGGCCGGGCGGGCGGCCATGCGGGCCGCGCTTGACACCGGCGGCCGCCCTGGGGCAGCGGCTGCTGAGTAACGGCCGCCGCGTAACGGCCGCGCGGCGAGGGCCGTGCCCGCGGAGCGCACGTGCGGCGCGGGAAGATCTCTGAGGGAGGTCTTGGTGCTGGGGCCGCCAGCGCGGCGCTGGGAGCCGGGGCATGGCGGCAGCCAGGAGGTGAGAGCGGGGCCCGCGGGCTGGGGGGGGTGTGTGCGGACCTCTGCGGGGACGTGGAGCCCTTTGGGAGGCTGCTGGTGCGTGGTCGGGGCAGGGGGCGGGACGGTGTCTTACGGGTTTTTGAATGCCGACTGAGTATTTCATGTCAGTAGCTGTGCAGTGAGGGAGCGCGGTGCGGCTGAAAGCCGCTGGTAAACTCGCTGGTAAAAGGATGCTCTTGGTAAAAGAAAATCCTTTTACTCGCTGGTAAAAGGATGTTCTTGGTGAGGTACTGCCGCACGTGTGTCTGTGGTTGTGCCGTTGGTCAGTGGTGTTACCTTCTGACAACTCATTCCACGAACACTTCTTTCTTCTGCAGTCTTTCCATAACATATGGATCCCTCTGGATGTGGATTAAGAACTGAGGAGGCTGTTTACACAGCTGTACCTGCAGGAGCTGAGCACCTTTAGGTGTTGCAGAAAGGGCAGCTGCCGGCACAGGGGCCAGCATAGCCCTGGCATAGGGCACCCTACACCCCTCTTCCCTCATCCTGTACCATGTCCCTTCCTGCGACCTTGCATCTCTTGGCCACATCTATAATAAACTTCACTAGTTTAGGTTGTATTTTCCTTGTACCAACTGGCATTTTTCTGGAAGGACTGAATGATTTATCAACAAAACGTGTGTAGTCCCCATTCCTTGTCATGTGGCCTTGTTGAACCTCATGAGGTTTGCACCTCTTAGGCCTGTCAAGGCCTTCCTGGATGGCATCCCCTCCCTCCAGGGTATCAACTGCACCACAGCTTGGTATCATCAGCAAGTTGTTGAGGGTGTACTCAGTCCCACAGTCTGTGTCATTGACAAAGGTATTACACAGTATTGGTCCCAGTATGGACCCCTGAGGGGCAGTGGTAGTTACTGGCTTCTACTCAAGACGTAGAGCCATTGACTGTAAGTCTTTGAGTACACCCATCTAGCTAATACCATAGCCATCAAACCTGTGTCTCCAATCTTCTACCTTTTCATTGGTTTCAGTCTTCTGCCCTGTCAACTCTGTACTTCATCAGACCTTTTCACAGGCTAATTTAACTTACTAGGAGAAAAGAAAAAACTTTTGCTTTACTGATTTTTTTTTGCTGGTTTTTGAGTTAGCAGTGGAAAGTGTCAAACGTGTACTGTTAGAGAAGGTGGGGAGAGGGAAACAAGAGGATAGAGGGTACCTCCCTGTTCTGCAGCAGTGAGTCATTAGGTCAACTGTAATCAATGAAGCATGAGCATAGCCTTAATAATTACACCAGGTCCGAAGCATAGTTTGAGGTACATTTTTCAAGTATTCAGGGTAAAGAAGGAAAGTAGCATAACTGGTTTAAAACATGACCCAGTAAGCTTGAAAATGCATTCCTGTGTACTTCCCCATCTGTAATGTGGAATTTAGTCGAAGTTACAATGGTTTGTTTCAGCCCTTGATACAGCAGTCTTAATTGGCTGGGTTTTTTGGCAGTTGTTGACATTTTTTGTATATTGTGCAAAGATTGCTAATAACCTGCTGTAATGCTACAAATACTGAAAAGTGCAGGCAAGCCAATTGGTACCACTCTACATATCTAGGACTGGCAGACCTGTTTTATGTGCTTGTTGAGTTTATGTCTTTGATATAAAAGGACAATTAAAAATTTATTTTTAAGTTTATTATATTTTTAAGTGCAGTGAAAATCTTTACTCCAGCACTGTAGTGCTGGGTGATAACAGTTGAGGAAGGTGTTGTACATCTCAGAGCAGTATTTAAGCCTTAAAAATAAGAGCAGAAATAACAGAAAACGTAACAAACCTCTTGCTTTCCTTTTGAGAGTGGTGACAGGCAAAGCAGGGACTCACAGAGAAATAAATGTTTTATAAACCCAAGGCAAGCTTAAAAGGGAATAACCTGAAGGTTGTTAGCGTTGCTAATCTTGAGTGTGAGTTATATTTATGTGGTGAGAAATTGCCCAGAGTTCCAGTCATGTGATCTGTGTATTTTATTTACTCTGGAGAGCTGAGACTGCTGCAGGCCAAGGAATTGACTAAAAGCCTCCTGAACAATAGTTAGAGACATTTTCTTGTTAGCTATAGCATGGGGAGTGAAGGTTTTATGTGTTTTAGCATGGTTGGTCTCTGCACAACTAGCATGACAAAAATCCAGTTCCTGTCTAGACTAAATATATGATAATAGAGTCACAGTGTGATAGTGATATTGCCACTGCGTGAAAAATCAGAGACCTTTATAGTCCAACAAGTGTGTATGCTTTCAGCTAATTCATGAATTTTTAGATTGATTGAGCCTGGGACAATGCTGTTTCTTGTACACCTTCCAAACCTACTTTGAAAACTAAACATGCTCTCTGAAGCACGTGGGTTCATATTTTTATGTACTTACTGTCTGTTACCACCATTAGTTTTAAAAGTCAGGGTATGCTGTTTTCACATGCTGCAGCATGGTAATTCTGAGAAGTGCTGCTGAAGACACTGAAAGCATCAGTAGGACACACCACCATCTGATTTTGACCCGCTCAACTTATTTGAAATAAGTTGTTACATTTTCCATTGAATTGGTTTTATTTATACTCTGGTTTTGGTTTGTTTTCTTTTTTTTAAGTATTCTGTCCAGTTCTGTAGGGTCTGTCCTTGCTCAGGATTATAAATGGCTTTGGGTTAAACTAGTATTTACACAGGCCTCCAAGAATGCCTTGGGAAATCTTTTTTTTCTGAAATGAACTATAATATGAGTTAGTGCAGTAGCGTAAAAAAGGGTTGAAAGGACATCATGGTGTGGGATAGGATGTTATTCAGCGGAAATAATGAAAAAGGAACAGTCATGGCTGAAGGAAAGGTATTAAATTGATGACTTCGCAATTCAACTTGCCTTTACTTAGAAACATAGAATAGTTAGGGTTGTAAAGGACCTTAAGATCATCTAGTTTCAACCCCCTGCCATGGGCAGGGACACCTCACACTGAACCATGTCACCCAAGACTCTATCCAGCCTGGCCCTGAGCACTGTCAGAGATGGAGCATTCACACTTCGGTAACCTGTTCCAGTGCCTCACCACCCTAACAGTAAAGAACTTCCTCCTTACTTCTAACCTCAACTTCTCCTGTTTAAGTTTTAATCCATCACCCCTTGTCCTATCACTACAGTCCATGATGAAGAGTCCCTCTCCAGCATCCCTGTAGAAACCCTTCAGAAAATAAATTTCTTTGTATGTATGATATGTGAGAAGAGCAAAATTAGGCCCTAAATATGAGAAATCATTTGAAATAGAATATTCAGTGTCACTTGTAAAATATGCAGTAGAGTTACATAGCAGTGATAACTGTGGAAGAGCTCTAGTTTGCTAGGAAGTCTTTAACAGTGTTAACATCAGGAGAGGTTTCCGAAAGTGACAGTAACAGCAGGATGCCCTTCTGTAGTTAAGAATTGTTACATTTGTAGGATAAACTTTTAATACTTGATTATTCAGTAAATCAGCTGGTTTAAAAGTAATAGTAAAAACAGTTTAAAAGCAACAGTAGCTTTTTTTTTTTTTCTTAAATGCTCCCCAGCAGCAATCTCTGACTGTATGGGATCTCGTTGTACCCATGGTTTTTGTTCTCTCTGAGGGTTAGATGCAGTAAGCAAGAGACGCTCAGGCACAACATCTACATTTCTGCAAAGCACAGTGTACTTGCAAACTATGAGACCTTGTAGAGTGCAAAGAATAGATAAGCTTGCAAATTCAGGGGCTAAAGCTGTTAAATTTATTACATGACTTAATGGAAAGTTTTAAGTTCATAATCTGCACTAGAAAATAAGTATTTTCAGCTAACAAAATACTCTTGTGAATTCATTTCCTCAGGATATACAGGCTGCATTATTGTTGGTATCTTTTTTTTTTTTTCCTCCAAATTTAATTACTTTTTTTTTAATTGTTTTATTCACTTCTTATTTTTCAGGAGTCTTTGAAAAAGCCTTAGTGGTCATGACATTGTTACAAGTGACATAAATTAGCCAGTGGCTCAGGATGATGGATACCCAGAAGACTACAAATGGTTTGCAAGTGATTGGAGAAGGGACTGGTATAGGGAAATCGACACTCCACATGGTGGGGTATTTGGGAAAAGTCAGTTGAAACTTGTTTTACATGTGTGCAAAGTTCATTTTTTTTCTCTGCTTTGAGAGATTTTTAATTGGTCTTAATTTTGCAAAAAAAACCCAAAAATCTCAAAAATTATTTTCCACGGAAATCTATAACAACGGCGAAAGATTATTTTAAGTAAATCTGTGCCTATGATTTTTTTTACTGGCACTGTTTTTACTGCTGTTTGCATTCCTATTTAAATTTATTTGTCTTTCAAAGGTCTGAGCTTGCGTTCCCTGGCAATAAGAGTCTTGTGGTTTAGTTCAAATAGGATGAAATATTGTGTAATTGTGTTGTTAAAGATGCCTTATTAAATATTTGAATATTTAAATCAAAAGATGAATTAATTTTAAACACTACCATATGAATATGTATCTTATATTTTTAAATCTAGTTTACTTTTTAATATTGTGTTAGGTATTACATTTAGAAGTTGCACATTGGTTTTATATCTTCATATGTATGTATGTCTTACCTTGTGATAACATATGAAATGCATACATTTATGCTGCTTTTTCTTTTATTTTTTTTTTCAGAATTGTAATCCTGTGGAAACAGCTGCACATGAGCATTGTCCAGTCTGCAAAGAGAAGGGCCAGATCCAGGCTTTACGGACTTACCGCATTAATTTTCAAGAGTCCATTTTTCTTTGTGGAAATCCTCAGGTATTACATCAATTAACAGGGGACTTTGGTTTGCATATAGGCCTTTACCTTGAGTGTTTACACCTCTTTAAGTTCAGTATTTTGGTGATGGTAAGCAGACTGTTGAAAGAAGAAGTCTTTGTTGCCTTTCACTTTTCAACTGTTTTTTCCCCACTGTATGTGGGGAGGGTATAGCAATCCCATATGGACTGGTGCCTTTAAACTAGTGCAGACTAGGCTAGATATGTGTCTCTGAGTTGCTTTTGCCATCCCTCCCTGCTTCTAAATAATATTGAAGAATACAGGACATTGCCTGGGAAGCTGGGGATCAGGTCAGGAAAGCAAGGCCCAGTTGGAATTGAGTCTGGTCATGGATGTCAGAAATAACAGTACACGCTTCTATAGGTATGTCAGAAACAAAGGACAGTAGGGGTAATGTGGGGCGTTTCCAGAAAGGAATGAGAGAACAGGCTATCCTGGATCTGGAGAAGGCTGAGGTTCTCAGTGACTTCTTTGCCTCAGTCTTCACCAGCAGGTGCTCTGACCACACTGCCTAAGTCTTCAAAGGCAAATGTAGGGACTGTGAGAATGAAGATCTTAGACCCATGGTAGGAGAGGATCAGTTTTGAGATTATCTTAGGAACCTGAATGTGTATATGTCCATGGAACCTGATGAAATCCATTCGTGGGTGGATCCCATCCATCTGAAGGAGCTGGTGAATGAAGTTGCTAAGCCACTGTCCATCATATGTGAAAAATCATGGCAGTCACGTGAAGTTCCCTACAACTGGAGAAAGGGAAATACAATCCCCATTTTCAAGAAAGGAAATATGGAATACCTGGCTAACTGCAGACCAGTCAGTCTCACCTCTGTGCCTTGCAGGATCATGGAGCAGATTCGCCTCGAAACCATGCTAGGGCTCATGAAAAACAATGAGATGGTTGGTGACAGCCAACATGGCTGAATATGTCTAATGATTTCACTAAAATACCACTTTACAGAAGTCCTTTTTAAGAGTATGTTTTGTGCTTTTTTTTTTTTAAGCTCTTGTTCACCTGAAATTGCTTTGTAGATTTCACTGTAACTTTCTTTCTTTCCTTTAGTGTATCTACCCTCTTGGTTATAAACCATTAAACAGCATAATTACGTCTGCTGATTCAGAAAATCATCAAGTTCCACCTACTGATAAGAAAAGGAAATTGTGTGGCATCAGTGACTTTTCTCCTATTGAATCACATGCAAAAAAAGCAAGAACTAATAATGTGGCAAATGGTGTGCACAGTATTAACACAGACCCTGTTGTCAAAAGGTGTCAGAATGGTTTGTGTCTTCCCAAGTCAAGCCTACATGACATGTTACAAAATGACCAGCAAAAACCTAGTGTCAATGTGGAGGTCTGCCTGCAGAAGGTGGATTTTGAAACAACCACAAACACCAACAACTCTAAAGAAAGTCCACCTAATACTTCTAGTCCTGGAGCTCAACTCTTGCCAAATTCTGAACTTTCCTCAGCAACATCTGAAATTTTGCTCAAAGGTGATAAAGGTTCCACTATTAACACAGATTTATGTCTTCAGTGGAGAAATGTGCATAACCTTTGTTGGTTAGATTGTATTTTGTCAGCACTAGTACACTTAGAAACATTAAAATTTCCTCTAGCAGAAGACTATAATGATGGAAAATATTTAGTCCGGGAACTCTTAACAAAATATAATCAAGCAACTGTGCTTCTGAACACCTGTAAAAGGAGTAAAGTAAAAGGTGAGTAAATTCAGCTGTTCTTTCTTCATATTCAAACTCATCTGCTACAAATATGTGGAATTTAGTACAGTTCCCTTAAATGTGCCTTCATTCTACTTCAGGGTCACAAAAGGGTGACCGTGTATTTGCAGAGTAGTGTGCTTTATCTAGCAGAATCCCAGTAACCTCTTCTTGGGCAGACATGGACATTTTGAAGGAATTAAACACTAAGTATAACTTGAATTTTTTATTGTCCTATTCTCCATACAGAATTTGTGATTTTTATAATGTAATTAAGCCTGACTTTGTTTCCTTTCTATCTGATGGGTAACATATTAGGATGTTGTTCTAATCTTAATTTACAAGATAATTTCTGTTGTGGCTTATGTCCTTGTATAAATGGACAGTTGCCTTGTCACACCAAAAACAGTAAAGCTGGGAAGTTGTCTTCTGGCTCCAGCTGCACTCAGTGAAGTAATGCTTCCCCTAAGGTCTGCAAACTGTGCCATGGGTGATAGCACTTGTAACCTGTTTTAGTAAAATTTAGTCAAACACATTAACCTGGTTCATACCTTCTTGAAAGGGTTTGCGAGAGTTACATGTGCAGCTTAACAGGTTTGAGGACTAACCTCCAAGCTCAGGGGTGGTGATGGGCAGCTAGGGGCAGCCCTCTGGACAGCACAGCTGAGTCAGAGAAGGATGTGTCACTCTGATCAACTAGTATGGCCTTTGATCAGCTCCTTTGCTGTGTATTCAGTTTAAGACTCTTTAAGATCTGTTTGTTTTAGTCCTCTTGAACTGACCCACTGGTGTCTTAAGTCTGAAATTCTAAGAGATCATCTATTAGAAAATTAATACTGATCTCTAGTTAGAGATGGAACCAGAGCCTTTCATTCAGTTCCGTTTGCAATGTAGCCTGGGGCAGCTGACCCAGGACTTGTTTTTTTGCTTTGATAAATCCTTTGTGTTTCTGTTTTAAAAACATATAGAAAAGGATATGCAGTAATTTAATAAATAGGAGCTGTAAAGCAGAGCTAACAGAAGGAATTAGCCAAAAAGTATTATTGGTGGCATCCGTGGGTCCAAGGTAGCAGAAAGATTCAGTGAGGATTCCTTCTGACAAACCAACAGGAAGGATGGGCTTTACTTCCTACAGCCTTTATATTCAGGGGCTGTTCTCAGCTGGTTTTTTTACCTTCTCTTGGCCATCCATTGTGCTCCATGACAGCTGCATATTCTTGCAGAGATATTTTGTTCTGTCTATTGCTCATGAAGAAGTTCTGGTTACAAATGACGTGTTATGTTGGGTCCAAGGTTCACAGATTAGCATGGGAAGAGTTATATTGGTAGGGATCCTTCAGCAACTGCATCTATGTAAGGACAGATGCATTGACACTGCTTGTGCAATGCTGACACATTTACATTTATGTTAGAATTTTCTTTATGGAGTAGCACTAAAGGCATAAAATAAAACAGGATATAAATAATTCCAGTTTAAATTCCATCTACGGCTTCATGCCATAAGGTCTTTCCCCTGTGTCTCCAAATGATCCTGAATTCTGTAGCTTTTGGGGAAGCTGGGAACAGTATTGGAACCAAACTTTGCAGCTGAAGATCATCCTGCTTAATTTCTAATATCTGATTGCACAAACAGTTCTACACCCGGCAGTGGATATCTTCTGCAATTTTGATCAAATTTTGAAGAAGCCATTTAAACATTTAATGGCTGCTTATACAAAAATTAATGATACCTTTATCAAATTGAGCCAAATGTACTTAATATGGATTTGGATCTTACTTCAGGCTCTGGTTTGAAAATGTTTATCAGTGATAAAAATTACTTATAATACATTTTTTTGTAAATTCCAGTAATAATGCCTGTGTACACAACCATCAAGTAAATGGAATCTCTGTTAATCTGAGAGAGGACTGAACCATTAAACCAGCCTAAATCATAAAGAAGCATGTAACACCCCCCATGGAAGTGTTTGCAGCTGTGTTCTTCCACCACGTATTGCATGAGGATTCCATTATAAATCCATTATAAATCAGAGCTATTAGTGTCACAATATTGCCATCATTACATGTTCAAAATATGAGTCACATCTGCAGCAGTCCTGTATGTTCTAATATTGTAAATGTGTGTAGTGTTTTACTTTCAATTCTGGTTTCTAAGTCTTTGGAGGGGAAACTGCCTGTCCCAGTAGAGTGTGAAATTTCAAGGGTCACATCTGGCCTGGAGTAGTGATACAGTCACCTTCCTCCTTCCTCTTGGTCACTCCTGGCGACTCCATTTACCTTCTCCTGCCAAGGTGAAGAGTTTTTTCTCTGAATGCCTGTGTCTCTTGGCCTCATCACTGCTGCCTGCTGCTTTTCACCACTTTCTAATCTTTGTCTTTTCTCCCCATCTCACAATCATTTAATTCCTGTGTGCATCTTTTCTGCCTGTGGCCCTCGTTTGATGTGAGAGTTGGTGGTTATCCCGTTTCCTCCTGATGAACTGTATAGAATGGCACCTCCCTTTCTGGCTTTAGCTGTTTTAAATAATAAGGTGGTCTTTCTAGGTGAGGAGCAGCTAATGAATTGCTAGCCCTTCATAATGGTACATGGTGTTACTTCTTCCAAGGAACAAGTGCTAGGACAAGAGGAAATGGCCTAAAGCTGTGCCAAGGGAGGTTTAGACAGGGTATTAGGGAAAATTTCTTCACTAAGAGGGTGATCAGACATTGGAACAGGCTGCTCAGGGAAGTGGTGGAGTCACCATCCCTGGAAGCGTTTAAAAAATGTGCAGATGAGGCCCTTAGTGATGTGGTTTAGTGGTGGTCTTGGCAGTGCTGCGGTAATGGCTCTACTTGATGATCTTAAAGGTCTTTTCCAACCTAGCTGGTTCTATGATTCATTGGGTTTCTTTTCTTTCAGTAGACATTTCAGGAAAAGTGTGTTTAAATATATAGAATATAGTCCCAGAAGAGTATTAGATAACTTTAAGAAGGTCATATGTTTCCTAGGAAAAATAATAGGTGTATGAAAAATCATCTACCTTGTGGCGTAGAAGACCTACTCTATTACAGGGTGAGGGGGTGGTGGTCCAGAAATATTCCAAAGTAGTTCATATATTCTGCTTTCCAGAAATCTTCGCATTTCCAAGAACTACTGGAAAACAAAGTAGTTTGTTTGGGCAACAGCGGATAGGAGATTGAATGAAAATTGTTGGGGAGAATAGGTGCAGTATTTATTCTGCTCCTCTGTGCAGTTTTTAAGCCTCTTCTACATAAGCTGTTTTTAAAATGAATTAAAAGCGATAGAGCAGCAAGAAACGTTTTTACATGCATAGATTTTATAAGGAGTAAATAGTCTCAACAGCTGCTCTAAATCCTTCAATTTGTACAAGTTGTGATCATGATTGTGTAGTAGAAGTTATGTTTCTGCTTATGCTTAAAGAATGTGTTTATGTAGAAACTTTTATTATGAAGTGTATAACATTCACAAGCATGTAAGCAAATTTTTGCACTTTTGATCATAATGTTTAGGTTTTAAAATCATCCTTTAATCTCTGAATCTCCAGGGTTTGTAATGTCTGGTTACACTGTCATCGAATCGTAGAATGGTTTGGGTTGGAAAGGGCCTTAAGATATCTAGTTCCAACCTCCTGCCATGGGCAGGGACACCTTCCGCTATATCCTTAAATGTTGTTACTATCTAACTGTTGGTACACACTAAGCCATAATTTAGGTCAGGTCAAATAATTTCTGGTTGACAGACTGCAGTAAAGTGTGAATAACTTGTGTAAATTCTTCTATAATTTTCAAATCAGTTAATACCAAACACTTGCTGTTTTACCAACAGTTTTAAGCAAGTATGGGTCAATATGAAACGCATTAATTGGCAGAGAATGAGTGCATGTTAGGGGTACATATGTGTGTGAAAGGGTGGGGGTGTTACACATAAATTCATGACGACATTACGTATTTTTTTCCTTAGATGCTCTTCCAAAAGCAGAATCTCATCTCAATGAAATCAGAAACAGAATGTTTGCACAGCTTCAGACTCGGCTTAGGTGTGAAGTTGGTAAGTAATTAGTGCAGCATCTCTTTATTTGCTTTCCAGAAACTCTCCATATAATGCCTTGTATATCAGTACATACACGCATATGTGCATACATATTTTTGAGGCAGTTTTCATGGACCTAGTTCTTACTGGTGACATACACACACTGTACAGTGTGATCAGCTGTTTTGACTGGTTTTGACTTTTGAGAGAGCATAATCTCATCTTTGTAACTATGCTTTTATTCAAGAAATTGTCACTGATAACAACCTAATAACGTGGATCAATCTCTTTGCTGTGAGGATTAGAAATACAGCCTTGAAGGGATAACTGGAATGAAAATAATAGTAATAAGCTTATTTTCTATTTTCTTCCTTTTTGAAGTACTGAAAGCTGATTTCAAGTAGTCAGTGACTGTTTCTTCTGTCCCATCTTTGCAGGTAAAAAGGAGAGTCCAGTGTTTGCACTGCCTCTGCTCTTACAACTGGATCAGCAAGCTGAGAAACTATTCTTACATTCATTTTCATGGAAGTTTGAATGTGTATGTTGTGGCTACAAATACCAGAACCGGTGAGATTTTAAGTAGCTTCTATAGAATTGTTCTGTCTGTTTTAATTCTGCATATAATAGTTAATTTTCTTCATATCTGCAGATCTCACCAACGACTTAAGCTTGTTTGCGAAGTTTTAAGTGCTTTAAGATCTGCTTTTTTAGGTTAGTGTTTGCAAATAGTTTACTGCTGTGGCATGTCTAGGGAAAGCATGTTGTCACTTAAAAAAGAAATAATAGGTAATTGTGTGAGTCCCTGGCCATACTCTGAGATTTTGCTGAGAATTGTTGTGGTTCTAACAAAAATAAGCCTAGTACACTTTTGCTATTGAGGAATGTCTGCAATACTCATTTGGATTACAAAGAATCAGAGATTCTCTCACATGAATTACCTATTCTAAAATAGTATTACAGGGAATAAATTTCTTGAGAATTTACTTCTATGTAGCTGGAGGTACAAGCTAGTAACTTAGGCTCCTTTGATGTCAGTGGGAACACCTTCAGAAGACAGCTCACGACTTGAAAAATACCTGTTTCTCTCCACTATCTTAGGTTTATACAATAGAATTCTAGATCCACAAGGGAGATGAGATTAATGCTGTTTGTTACACTGCCAGCTAATGTATGGTCCTGGTTAACAGGATGTGTTCAAAAGCCTTTGTTATATACTCTGGTTGTTTTTTTAAAGTTGAAAAACTAGGTTAGGTTGAATATAGAGGCAGTCCTTTCTGTAGCTAATGAATTAATATACTGTGCTATTTGACTTTAATATCCCATACATTCTATTTTTATACAGTGTAACCTCTGTGTAATCTCTGCTGCCAGTGTACTGTTTTTTGAAAACGAGACCTTGTATAAGATGGATTGTGAGGTAATTTGTTGCCTCTTCCTCTCTCCTTGAGATTCTGCGTTAGCCAGTAAATTGCACAGAACCTGGTACAAGGTCTGTCTTCTGTTGGAAAGGAAACAGACATAGCATGTTTAGGGGGAAAGAGCAAATATTGTGAAACTGAAGGCCACAGAGCTCCTGAAAACAAGTGGTGACTTTTAGAATTCACACAAATACCATGAATATGAATCGAATTTGGCTTTGCCTTAACATTTTTATAACCCTTTTCTCCTAATGTGTGTATTTATTGTGCTCTGATCAGCAACTCATCTTACACTTTTTTTTCTTTTTCTTTTTTTTACTCTGTGTCTGTATCTAGATTAAGGAAAACACTAACGACGTTCACAAATATAATCCCTGATTGGCACCCACTTAACGCTATTCATGTTGGACCATGTAATAACTGTAGTGATAGATCTCAAAGAAGACAGATGGTTTTGGAAAAGTAAGTTTGAATACACAAACTTGAAAGTAAAATACACAAAATGCTGAGACTGAATTTACTGAACATGTCACTTTTAAAACCCAACTATTACCTTGGGTTTACAGAGGTTCTAAACACTAAATTCTGATAAATACTTTTTAAGATTATAGATAATTCTTAAATTCTGAAATGACAAATGGTGTTTAATAAACATGAAACAGAGAGCAGTTTTTAACATGCTGACTAATGCACATGTTTGAGCCAGATCATAAATACTACTGAGTAGTAAATATAGACAGCTGATATCCAGTGTCAGCCATTTCACACCCACTGCTATTGGTGGATAAAAATGTTGTTTGATCATCTATTTACAAGTTGGACTGCAGAACAATGTCCTTTCCTACTGTGGTTATGGAACATTTGTGTCCTATTTTTTTCACATTTTCCCCACTCCCCAAATCCTTTATGTGGTATTGTTCCCCCCCCTCCCCGGTCCATGACAATATCGAATATACAGTTGGGGTATTCTTATCCTTTGACTGTTGTGCAATCTGAAGAGTCCTATGTGGGTGTAGACTAGAAAGGGCAGGACTATTTGAGATACTTTTGCATGAGAAACTTTTGCCACTCTTTTGTTGATATAAACTGATTCTTTATCGTTTCTTTATTAGAGTACCCTCAATATTAATGTTACATTTCGTAGAAGGCTTGCCACATAACAACCTGGAGAACTATTCTTTTCAGTTTGAAGAAAGCACCTACAAAGTAACATCTGTTGTTCAGTATCAAACAGATAAGCAACACTTCATAACCTGGTCTTTGAATTCTGATGGTAAGAACCATAAATTCTGTTGTAATACTTCATGAGTCTACATCAAATAGTGTTTTCGTTGTTACTGCAATACTCTCAACAGTCCATATATAAGAATGAGGATTTCTTTTGTCTGGATTCTAAACTTCATATTAAAATTTTGTGAATAATTGTGGGAACTTTGTCACTCGGGGGAAGGTTTCAGTTTGCTTTAATTGAAAAAGTGTCTTGTCCTACACTATACTCACTGGCAAAAGTTATTTGGGTAAAGTTGTTTTCTTTGATAACTTTGTAAAAGTTAAAAAATACAGTGTGAGCACAGCTGTGAGACATACAGTATTGGTTAGTTTGAAGTCAGTTATTAATCCATTCTTGGCTGAAAGCAGAAGAACATATGGAACCACCAGCATTAATGAAGTTTCTTTTCATTTCTGAACTTTAGTGCATCTGAGGGGTGGGAGGTACAAACCCATGTTAGAAATGTGCCTAATGGTGTGATGGTTGTACCATTGACAGGAGTGCCATAATCAGAGAAGAAGAAAAGTTGATATTTTGATTCTCATGCTTCCATAAAGAGAATGGAGTGCAGTCTTATGAAGTGTGATAACATGAAAATTGTCTAAATCACAACGCCAGAGTTTAAGAAGTAGGGAGAGGAAGCAGCTGGGAAGTGCCTAGTTAGGAACATCCTATACATCCTGTATATCTATTTTCAAATTCTTAAAGCCGTAAAATATTTGCTCATGATCTAGGAGCAATTTGCAGGAGATGATGCAGATTACTAGATGAGCAATTTATCTTAAACCTCCTTGCCTCCCACCGAGCCAATGTAAAAGCCTGCAGAGAAACATTATTTGAGAGCTGGCTGTTCTCTCAGACTTGTGCTGCAGGTATTTTCAGACAAGATGTCAGCATCATTAGCTTAGATAAAAGGAACCCCTTAAGCTTACTTTTTTTGTGCTGATCTGCTCTGACCTGTAATAATATTGCTGCAAATTCTGCTTGTGTTTGATCTTTTTCCAGTGGAGATCTCCCAGTTTTGTCTGATATAATAAAGAATGGAGAAAACCTTTATTTTCTGCTTGCCAGGGGAATGGGGTAATACAAATATTTGGCAAGTGTCTGAGGACAGTGACTTCAATTTTAAGTCTTTGAATCTCTACACTGGTTGCTATTTATTTTGCAGGAAGTTGGCTTGAATGTGATGATTTAAAGGGACCATATTGCAAGAGGCATACAAGTTTTGAAGTTCCTCCTTCAGAGATTCATATTGCTATCTGGGAAAGGAAAATATCACATGTTCCAGAAGAACCAAATTCACAGTTCAAGAATAGAAATATTGAAGATTTTCCTTTTAATAATGTACAGTCAAATTCCACAGTGTTGCACTGTGGTTTTGATACCACTGTAAACAAAACACCTGCAGAACATCTCAAAGAGGATTCTGCAAGAAATCCAGACGAAAAAGAGCAGCAGGTAGCTGAGGATGAAAGTATTGTGCCAGATTTTCTAAACCATGAGGAACAGGATGGTCTTGCAACACTGATGCTTGAAGAAATTCAAGTTAACTCAGAAGGTAAATCGCTGCCAAATGGACAAGTGATGGGAAATAACCCTGTTGTTGAAGTGGGCACACCCCAAAAGCAGAAGTTAGATCTTTCACCCAACACTCCATGTACAGGAGGGTTTGCTGGAACTAGGCTAGCTATGAGCAATACATGCATGTTATATGAAGATTCCAGCATCTGCTTATCTCTAGAAAAGTTGAACCCAACAAATATTACTCCTCCTGTGCCCAAAACCCACCACCCTGACCTGTCTGCCTCACTTGCTCAGAGAACAGATGGCAGAACTAATTTGCATGGAGGATTAAGTTCAGAACTACAGCTAAACAAGAAGTTGTCGCCTGTAGAGAATATACAAAAATCACCCGACTTAAAAGATGCAAGCAAACCTGTAATGAATTCTCAGGTTGCTGGTTCTGCTGCTGCCAATAATTCCTTTCAGCCTTCACACAAAGACCAAAAAAGAGGATTTGTAGGAAGCTGGGTAAAGAAATTATTAAACAAGAATACTTCTTTTATGCCTTCGAGTGCCTCAGCTCTTAAGAATGAGAGAAGTTGCAAAACTCTCTCAATGCAAAAAATAAGCGAGGTGCGGTTGCCAGTTAAGGGAGCAAGTAACTTTGGTGGATTTCGAAGCAGAGGTACAAACAAAACCACTGAGGCCCTCAAGTCAGTGGTTCCTCAGAGCAATAATACTCATTCTTTATCAACTTTCAAAGGATTTTCTCAAAGTGCTCGTCTTCCAACAGCAAGTCATACCACTACTGAAAGTCCAAATTGGACTAAGTCAGGAAATCCTTTAGGTACCTCAGGTAAAGCGACTCAGTTCCATTCACATAGCCATAACTCTGGGAAGGCAGAGGAGTCAGATACTGACCAAACAAAAAAACTTCGGCTGAAACTGTTAAAAAAACTTAATGCTAAAAAGAAGAAGTTGGCTTCATTAGATAGGCTGGCAGTGGAACAGGTGAAACGTGGAAATCCTGTGAACGGAGATGGAAGCACTGCACCACAGACTGAATCTCACAATGACAGTGAATTACTGCAGAGCTTTTTAAGGGAGCTGCAGTGTCAGATTGATGCCACAGATAATGAATCCGAATTCAGCACAAACTCTGTGTCAGGGTGCACTAGCAATGACGAAATACTGGCGGAGTTACTGTCCCCTGCTTCAACAGTTGCTTCTTTAGAGGCTCCAAAAAGCGAGGATGAATGTATGTATATGGAAATGGTGGATAGCAGTGTTCCAGCATCTGATGAGAAGACCAGTGTGCCACATGCAGCAGTGACAAGTGAGGACCATAATTATTACAGTCCTGTAAAGGACAGTAATTCAGAACTTCATACAGTAAGCAAATCCAGTGTGAAAAAACTTGCTTTTGAAAGTCCTACAAGGGAGGACATCCTTGAAGACCTGTTCTCCATTTCAGCACCAAGCTCAATGGCAGGTGACATAGACTTACCTCATTTTGATGAAACTTTGTTTGAAACTTGGTAAATATTTGGTTTCTTGGGTTTGAGTATTTTCAATATTATGTATATTTTGAAACAAAGCACTATTAAATTATATTTTAACTAGTTTAATTGCACACTGGCTGTACTTGAACAATTTCTATTTGAGGTTGGTTTCTTTTATTATTTTATTGTAGCAGACAATAAGGTTTTAATGCATTTTATTATTCTGAGAAGCAGTTATTTTACCTGTCAGATATAATTACAACTTTTAGCTTAAAAACACCTATGAGTCTTCATTTTTGCTGTTTTTAATATGGAAAACCTATCCATATTCTACTGAGTTTGAGAAATAATAAACTTCAGTAGTCTTAATGATGTAATGGTGTAAGAAATACTGTTCAGGTAGTAGTGATCACCCAATTCCTGAAGTTATTTTGTCTGACATTTAAGAAAAATCCCAAGAAAACAAGAAACAAAAGTACTTTCTGTAACCAGACATGTTTGCATCCTTTGATAACAAAGATCATTTGCAACAGTAAACTGGAGGCTGGTATTCACAGAGTCATAGAATAGTTAGGGTTGGAAATGACCTAAAGATCACCTAGTTCCAACCCCCCTGACATAAGCAGGGACACCTCTCTTCTCAGAACTACTGCTGTGTAAGTTCACTCTGATGTGTCCACCCCTTGGATCCAAGGAAGGGCAGATGCATGGTAGAAATTTTCCTATTTAAATTTATAGCATCTACTGAATTTTAATCCTGGGTAACTGAAAATATAATTTGGCAGAATATTCTTCTGAGCCAGGTTATTTTTAAGGTAAAATTAATAAGATTCAGGCCAATGTTTGCAGCACTGAGGAGGAATTTCAGATGTAACTTTCCATTATTCATGGCTGCAAGTTCATAAATAGAAGAAAGGTTTCTAAGAATTAAAATCAACTGTAAGATAACACCCATTACAGGTGTCACTAGGAGATTTTAGAGCAGTGCACCCCATCTATGTGTGAGAGTGCCAAGGGAGAGGCAAGGCCAATAGGAGGAAAATAATGAACATTGTGTCAAGGCAGCAGAAAGGAAGCAGAGGGATTCACATCTTTGTGTTTCTGAATTTGTGTAGCTTCCATTTTGTTAGTTGGGAGTCTTTTATATTCACAGATGCAGACCTCAGGGCATTATATGCTAAATTAGATTGGCTCTACATTTTTCTTGCACTCAAAAATACCAAGACTTTTCCCAGCAATTCCTTATTTCAGCCAATTTTAGAGGTATTCTGCATTTTTTTTCATTGATTTAGATCTGAAGTTAAAAAAATAAGTCCTCAGTCTTGCTCTTCCAATAGGTGCAGTTGAACATGGTATTACAAGACATGGCTACAGATTTAAATGGTCTTGGATTGCTTGAACCAGGTTCAAGAAGTGTTTGAATGACTGTCAGTGGCCTGAACTCACCTTGCCAAGCTATTTCTATTGCAGTTATGTACATGTTTATATCTGGCACTTCAGACAAGGAATGGTTTAATTCTTGAAATGTAAATCTTCATAAAGAGCTTGAGCGCCTTCTTTGTTTTCAGTGTAATCGGTAACATCACAGTAGAAAACAAATCAGTGGATTCTGAGTGCAAAGTGCCAGTGTACTTACTGCTGGTGAGATACTGACCTGTTATGAATTCCCTTATTAAAAATCCTGAAATGCTGAGCAAACTTAGAGTTTGATTTATCTGTGAATAAACCAGGTGCCTCTGCAAGACTTGAGGGGGGTGATAGGATTTGCCTGTGGAGTTTTGCAGCCAGTGATTTCTATATATGCAAACCACTAAAAAGTGGTGTGTCTTCCAACCACAACTATGTGTAGGTTTCCCCAAGCAGTGGGGAGCTGCCTTCAAGTACAAGTGCTGTCTGTGAGTGACTGAGTGACAGCTAACTGCAGCTGTGGAGTGGGAACTCCCTCACTGCTGGCTCAGAACATGACACAGACCAAGGGGTGAGTGAAGTGCCAAGCCTGGAGTTGGTGTGATGCAGAATGCATAGCACACCCCAGGGAAGAGACCTCCTTATCTTGTTAGGAGTCCTCGGTCAGCAGCTGCATGGGTACACACACATATAGAAGATCCAAGAGCAAATAAATAGCACCTGAGATTAAAGTAAGTATGGAACTAAATGTGTTAGTGCTGCAGATTCTTTGCTGCCTTTTGTTTTCCTGAAGCAGTTCACTAAAGATGATGCTGTGCAGCTTTGTCAGTTTCCATAGATGTTTTCTGTTAATTAGAAGTACACTAGGTAGGCATATAGCAAATATGATTAGTGAGCAGAAGTTTGTTACTGTATTTTGATGATTTTATTACCATTACAGGGTAAATAGCCCAATCAGCTTCGAGGGCTTTGATATTTTATATGTGTCTTCACCTCTTGCATCACATAATATTGTCAGTCTGTGTCTTCTGATTTGGCAAGAGCACAACTGTGCTACGCACAGATTTACAGATTTTAGTTCAGAATCAGCTCTGACAGTTTGATCCAGGTCTTACTACTTCATGATATGTTAAAACAAGAGTACAGGGGAACAAAAGGACTGTCTCTCACATCTTGCCTGCAGTGAACCAACCCAGCTGCAAAGGAGCTGCCTGGATGGGTTTTTAGCTGTATAGCCACTAGAGCACCGCTCTAGAAATTTGTTGTGGTGCTGATTACAAAACTGATTTTCATCTTTATGTTTTTTTATAACATAGCTGGCTATTGCTGTTTATTCTTCCAGCATTGGTTCTTGCTTTAAATAACAATTCCCTTCCTGACAATGTATCAATGACAGCTGCTGCATCCTATCTGTGTTCCTTTTGCAAAGCTAAACAGCTGCTGTTGTCCAGGTAGCACCTTTGTGCTCAGAGCAAAGCACGTTAGACTGAGCAGATAATCCAGCTCTATGTGTGTGCTATGCTTTAGTGTCTACCAGGATGCAAATTCTGAATGGAAGAGCTTACAGCCTGAGCAGAGATCTAAGCGTGCAGACAGAGCAAGAGGGAAAATAAGGTTAACAGGGTTCCAAGGCTGATGAAGTTTGCACCACTGTGCACAGACAGTGCAGATGTTTACAAGGAGATGATGCTGGAGCTGCACAGTGAAGGAAAGCATGGTGAAGCCATGTGGCTCATTAAGCAAGCAAATGCTAGGAAGGAGACTGGAAAGGTCTGGATGACCTGCTGGGGTCAGGATGCCTCCAGCTCGTGTTTCCTAGAGAAGCTGAAGAAGCCCTCAGGAGATGTTCCTCCCTGGACATGGGTCTGTATTGCTCTTTTATGTAAATGACTATCAAAAGGGGCTTCTCTGATGCCCACGGTGGGGTTTGGGAGCACCTGGTGAGGAGGCATCTGCCTGCTTCTGTGCACAGAAATGGGCTGTGGTCCTGGTCAGTGGTGCTGTTGCAGAACCTGTCAATGCAAATGGCAGAGGTGAGCTGGAGAGTGGGAGAACCCCAAGTCATTTTATATTCCTCTTTTAGTGGAGTGTGTGTGCTCAACCTTGTTGGCTTAGAGAGAGGATGGCCCATGTTTTTTACGTGTAAAATACGTATTTGAGCTTTTAAACAGTGTTTTACAGTTTTTCATACCATAACCACCTTTTGTGTAGGTTGTTTTATTTTTCTATATCCCTATTTTCACTGGCTCACTCTTTCTATCAGTGTAGCAGAGAAAGAGATGTGACAGAGAAGGTTGTGAGAAAGAAGTTGAGCGTCTGAATTTCTTAACATAGAACTTTATTCCAGTGAATAGCCCTCTGCCTTCAAGCCTGGCTTTGCCAGGGCAGGATAAGATTTTAAATGCTTTGTGCTGCAGCATCATAAATGTTATCCTTAAGGGGCATTATCTCCAGCACAAACTTAAGTGGTTCCTGGGACCAAACATCTTCTACACCTGTGGCTGTTCAGGAAAAGCAGTGACAATGCTATTAATTTGATGGAGGAGCCATACCGGGTTTGAAGTTTTTGTCCCATCTCAGTCTTTCCCTTCAGCCTGAAACAGAACCCAGACTGTCTTCTCACCATCTTCCCTATATGCACTGCAGAAACTTTACCCTCTCCGCTGAGACCCGTTTCCCCTCCTTTAGGTCATCCTTCCATGCAGATGGGGGAAAAGTCTCCTTGCAGAGGAGAAGCTTGTGCAGGGGAATGAGCCAAATCTCCCTTGTAAAACACCCAGCCCGGCGCTCGCCTCCCCCGGCACGGGGGGCGGGCGGCTTGCGTTCTCCCGCACCAGGACAAGCGTGGGCCTCACCGTGTAGTAATGTCCTCCACGTTATGCGCGTTTTAAAACAGGTATCGGGAAAACTGATGTCTGCCATGACAAGAATAAAGACTGAAAAAACCTGGTGTTTCCGCCCGGTTTCGAACCGGGGACCTTTCGCGTGTTAGGCGAACGTGATAACCACTACACTACGGAAACTCCCTCTTGGATACATTGTTTCTGCGACCGCCTTCGACCGAGCACAAGGGGCGTGGCACCGATTCCTTTCCGCTGGCAGCAGACAAGGGGAGGCTCCTCCCGCCGGAGGCAGGGGCTCGAGGCTGTGCGGGGCTCCGCGGCAGCTCCCGGCGGTATAAAGGCAGCGCAGCCCGGACCCAGCAGGGGAGGAAAAAGACCTAAACACCATAAAAGGTCATCTTCCGTCCCTGGGTGGGCTCGAACCACCAACCTTTCGGTTAACAGCCGAACGCGCTAACCGATTGCGCCACAGAGACGCGCTGCGAGAGGGGCCCCCCAAGTGTTTGCTGATGGCCGCTCACCCCGGGTTGCCTTGTCACCCGCGCTAAACCCGTGCAGTTGCGCGTTGTGCTCCTGCAGCTCCTACAGCGCGCTGCAGCTGCGAAGGGCGGGCGTGGTGTCTCTTCCAGTGATACCAAATAGACTGGTTGTGACCAGAGACCGGAGGACAGAAGGCAGAAGTCATGGTAATTGTTTGCAAGAGCTAATGGAAAGTGGAAGCGCTGACAGAAATTAACCAGTGCGAAAGAAACGTCTAAAGGGGAGCAGAGCAGAAGACCCAGGAATCTGCTGGCCAGGCAGCTTCCGCTCTAAAACATCTATAAATGAATTATTAAGCAGTCAATTTTCAGCCATCTGAAAGGTGTTAAGGTGATAACATCAGCTAATGTGAGCTGTGAAAAACAAGTCATCCCCAAAGGAGTGCGATTTGCCCTCAGGAATGCCAGGTCTCAGAGACAGAGGAGAAAGGCTGGTGTAACCTGAACCCACATAAATCCATTGGCCATAGTACCTGCAAGTGCTGAGGGAGCTGGTAGTGTCATTGCAAGGTCATTCGTCATATTTGACCATGGCAACTGGGAGAAGAGCCCCAGGGCTGGAGGAGAGCACATGTCACCCCCATCTTCAAGAGGGGCAAGAAGGGTGACCTAGGAAGCTTCAGGCTGGTCAGCTTCACTTTGATCTCTGGGAAGGTGATGGATCAGCTAGTCCTGGAAACAGTCTTCAGGCACATCAGGGACAAAGAAATGATCAACAGTCAACACGATTTCATCAAGGCAAACTGTGCTCGACTAGCTTGATAAATTTCCATGATGAAGTGGTTGGCCAGGTAGCTGAGAAGTTTGCAGTGGATATTGTCTACCTGGACTTCAGTAAGGCATTTGACACTGTCTCCTGTAAGATCCTCACAGAAGCTGTGTATGTATGAGTTGGATAACAAGATGGTGAGGTGGATTGAAGACTGGCTGAACAGTTGGGCCCAGAGGATGGTCATCAGTGGCTAGATCTAGTTGAAGGCCAGTAAACTAGTGGTGTAACCAGGGATCAATGCTGCTCAACATCTCCATTAATGATGTGGATGACAGGGCAAGAGTGTATTCTCAGCAGGTCTGCAGACAACACCAAACTCAGAGGAGTGGCTGATACACCAGAGTCATGCTGCCATCCAGAGGGACCTTGACAGGCTGGAGAAATGGGCTGACAGGTTCCTCAGGAAGTTCAACAAGAAGGGCAAGGTGCTGCAGCTGGGGGCAAACCCCATGCACCAGTACATGCTGGGTGCTCTCAGCTGGAAAGCAGCTTGGCAGAAAGGTGAACATGAGCCAACAATGGGTCTTTGTGGCAAATGAAGTGAATGGTGTCCCCGGGCTGCATTACCCTAAGCACTGCCAGCAGGCTAGGGAGGGGATCCTTTCTCTCTGTTCAGCACTGGTGAGGCCAGTTCTGGGTTCCCCAGTACAAAAGAGACACAGAAAGGGCTGTGGAGATGATGAAGAGACTCGAGCATCTCCTGTGAAAGAAGGCTGAAAGAGCTGGGACTGCTCAGCCTGGAGAAGGCTCAGGGAGACCTTATCAATGTCTATAAATACGTGTGCAGCTCGCTGTAGGTGGCTTTGCTTGAGCAGCAGGGTTGGAGGAGATGACATCCAGAGGTCGTTTCCAGCCTCAGCTCTCCTGTAACTCTGATTCTCCTCCCTGTGACAGGGTGGTTGTTCCCTGGGCTGTCTGGTGACTATCACCGCAGTGACACCTCATGGTATCACAGTGGTTGCTGAGAAGCTGCTGCTTGGGAGGGAGGGAGAGAGGGAGGGAAGGATGACAGAGAGGAAATCCCCAAGAGGTGGCTTTGTCACTCATTGAACACTGCACAAATCCTATTCATCAATAACTTCCTGGGAAACTTGGGTGGGGAGGAATGTGCCACCAAAAAAGCTTCAGTAAGGTCTGTCTTGACCCTGCTCAATTCTTTAATCTCCCAATGGCAGAGAAAACACCAAATGTGCCCGTGTTGTTTTCCAGCATCCTGGTGGAGTGGCTCGGATTCATATTAGTCTTGCTCCATTGCAGCAGCTCTCCAGGGCCAACCCACTGAAGTATAATGAAGATAAACCCAAATAACCACTCTGGAGAAGGCAAACACACAAACTCTGTTACGTAAGGCTGCAGAAATGAACCCGAGGGTGAAGCGCAGCCACAGGGATGTCAGCAGTAAGGGCAAACTTGACTCAGTGGGGTGGTGGGTGACACACAAAGGATGAGGAGGAGGCTGTGCCAGGGCCGTGAGGGACTTTGGTCTCTGTCTTCAAGCATTCTGTTTTGAGCTGAATTTGTACAACTGTAGGATGCTGTCTCCTACATAGCAAGGAGGAAGTCAAAGAAGTCTGAGCAATGTGGAGAAGGAGGAGTTTCTCGGGCAGCACTCTGCTCCCACAGCGTCGTTCTCCTGGCCATGCAAAATGAAGACAGCATTTACACCACTGCAGCACTGCCCTTTTCTTTGTGTTGCACTTCACGTTTCCAGCTCTGTTCGTGCTCTGCTTGGGGTTTTGTCAGGCTTTGGAAGGGATGCTGAAGCAGACTGATGTGACAGCACATAGTCACACACACTATGTGTGTAAGCACTATGTATCTGTTGGTTATGTGGTGCTTTCAGTTTGTGATGCACAGTGCTAGTATTAACCAACTAGTCCAAAGGGCTTGTGTCTTGTTGCATGTATAATAAAGCATGAGAGCTGTGTGTTGCCTGACACTTACACACAGAAACTTCACAGAGGCAGCTTTTATTTTATTAGGAGATGCCCTTTCACTGGAGTCCTTTCAGCTGAGTGCTGAGCAGAGTGCCTGAGAGATGAGCATCCCAACACGTATTTACAGATCCGTGTTCCCAGTCCCTTCCTCTTCGGTGTGAAAGCAACCCTACAGAAGGATTGTTTTGACTGGCTGCTCAAGATTTCCAGAGGAGGGGATTCAGTGTGTGGGAAGCCTTGCAGCTCAACCGGAAAAGCTCGCTGGCTTTGCACATTTTCATGAGCTTCACGACTCACTGTGGCAAGGTTATCTTCCTCAGACAGGAAGATGTGGATATCACACGGTGATGCAGTGAGTGGAGGGGCTGGGGTTTGCCAGCAGCTGCTGAAGTACCTGTGCCTGGAGAGCACGGACCACACTGAGTGTTACAGCAAGCACAAGCACGTCCGTCCCGCACCCCTTTTTTTGCCTACCTGAGAAAATCCCCTATTTTGAATAGGGATATGATGGAAGTGTCTTGCACTGATCTTTTCCCCAGGTGGACTGGGTTTTCCAGTGGTGCCAACTTCACTTGACCCAGTGTATCCTGCAAAAGGAGACACAAGAGCCATCCAGCGGAGAGAACAATTTAATGTGTAGCTGTGGTAGAAGCTGTTTGGCCCCACCTTAGCCCTCCCTTGCCAAGGCAATACGCCAATTTGCAAAATCATTAGCAGGTCCTCCTTTCATCCTGCAGCTACAGTGCCAGGGAGTATGAGATGACAGTGTTCCCCCTGCAAGGGGGTTCTACTCTGTCAGACTATTTACAAGTGTTGCTATGCTGTGGTAAAGGCAAGGGATGTCTTCTTCCATGTCCCTCATGCGTGTTTGAATTCCTCTGGTTTAGCTCAAGCAGAGCGCTCAGAGTGATGTTACACTGACAAAACCACAAAACCCTGCAGTTCTTATTTTCAGGCAGCCATAACAAACAGATTCTCTCTGGCAAAGCTGTCTTCTCCCTGCACATCCCCAGATCAGCTTAGCAAGCCCTGCAGTTGATGTCATGTGTTTCTTTTTGCAGGGAGAAGGCTGAAGCCCTGTTCCCCTCCTGTCATATGTGAGGGATGACTTTAGAGTGAGCTTTGGCAAGAGGAAGTAGTGAGCTGGGTTTCCAGTGGTGCTGCCAGCAGGTCCTGCAGTGTCAAGAGGTGCCAGGGACAGGCAAGAATCGGAAGGGACAGAGCAGGAGAGCAAAGCAGGGGTGAGGATATGGTGAGAGGCGATGCGCAGCAGCAAAGCAAAGAGGTGGAAAGCAAAGAGCAGGATGAGGAGGAAGTGAAGGCATTGGCAGCTCAGCCCTTGACCTGACCAGCACATGGGTGTGGGCTGGGAGCTTGGGTCAGCCAGCTTGGAAACCCGCTGGCATAAACTCCTCCTATGCGGGTTTTTAGCATTATGGTGACTTCAAACCTTAGCAGCATGATTCCTACCCCCTTTAACATGAGAGTCCCGCTGAACTGAGGCCACCTTTGGGAAGTCTCTGAAAGCAGGGAAGTGTGTGTGTGCAAGTTGGAGCAGATTTCAGAGCAGGCTTATCTGCTTTTACTGTCCCCTGTAAATCAAAAGCAAGCTGCAGGCTATGAAACAGAAGAAAGTGAAGGATCAGTGCCTGCTGTGGGAGGATGACTGGGAGTCCTGCTGCCGTATGTCTATGCACAGGTCCTTTTTTCACAGTCACAGTGCTGGACTCTGCTTGGACAATATTCGTCCTTCGATTTAATTTCGTAACTGCTTTTAGGAGATGGATTTTCCTCCTCAAATTAGTGGAAGCTTAGCATTAAATACCATCCTTAAATACCAGCGACGATCCTGTGCTCAGTAGCCCTCAAAACATGAACTTTGATGCTCAAGTAAGAAAAGACCATTTTGTGGGAAAAACAGAATAAAAACATTCTCAAAGTGCTGTAGGGCTTCTCTCTTTGTTCTGGGTTTGTCCTTTTGTTGATTGGTTTGTGTTTTCTTTTCCTAAAGCAATTTTGCCAAGTGTTAAAGCCAGGCCAAATCTAAACCTTGATACATTTATGGCCGTGCTCCTCACACACCTGTGTCTGGGTGGACTGTATGGAAGGCTATCCCAGAAGGGCAGCTTTTTCTTATTAACAATAAGTCAGCACTCACAATGTTAATCACCTGCCTCTCAGACAGCATGTTTCTTTGTATTTGCTTGTGCCCAAAGTACCTCAGTGTTTTCCATATCTAATAATGCAGATGATAATAATTTGCATGATAGAGAGACTGGATAAGAGCTGTAGATGTGTCCCTTCTGAACAAGGTGGATTTTGCAGCTTGGCTCCAGCTGGGAACTCCTACCAGGCTGTGTCCCATCCAGAGAGAGGTCACCAGTTATACTGTCATGGTCTGGATGCTAGATGGCACTCAGACCTTTCAGATACCATATGGTGGAGTAGAAACAGGAAGATGGGGCAGAAGTTGTCCAGGGCTCAGTCTGGTGAGAATACTACTTGAATTAGTGTTAAATCCCTACTAAAGGCAAGCATTTCTTGAAGGCTTTTCCCTGTTAAAATATGGGCAAAAGGGAGCAGAGCAGTTAGGGGCAGCGAGTGATGTGCACTTTGGATGAGGATGCTTTCCACTGATCTGACAGAAGCTCTGGGACTTTTTGCAGATGTCCAGCACTGCAGCCTGTGCTTCTCTGCCACCACAGGGTCAAAGCTGAGGCGTGAACATTATGTAGCAGTTATGTTCAGCTCTACTGGGGGTTGGCTACTAAAACGGGGGTACAACTGTGAAGCCTGAGCCTGCTGAATGCTGGCAGCTGTCATAGTCTTCCAAGGAGTTACTGATATAGATATAGTCCTACATTATACATCCTCTTAGATCACAGACACCTAGCCTCTTGCTTCTCTGGGCTTCACCTGTGTATGATGAGTGAGTGAGCCTGTGGCTCTGCTTCTCTGACAGGCACCTGAGCACAGGGTGAAGTGCTGCCACTCTCCTGTGAAGCCACAGGAAGTGTTAATGGTTCAAGTTAAGAAAGATCTTCACTTCCTCCTTCTCTGCTTGTAGGGCTGGGCTTCCAAAGAGGCTGCAGTGTCCGCCCTGGCAGCCACAAGCAAAATGGACCAGGAAACCCTGGGAAGCGTCGTCCTCCTCGCCATTGTCACCTTGATAAGTGTTGTCCAGAATGGTAAGACAAAAATAAGGATTGGCGTAAGGGCAAAAGGGGACATGAGAAAAGTTCAGGATGATGTATGCTGATCTGAAATTTGGATAGATAATCTCTGGTTATAACTGTGTGTGTGCTTAGACATGACTTTGGCTTTAGAAATTGAATGATTTTCTAAACATGTAATTTTCCATGCTGTTGTTGCAGTACCTTGGCAATCACATGGTCCTAGTCCATGATATTCTGGAATGAGTTTGTTATACAGATGTCAGCTAATGAAAGGACTAACATGCTGGGGTACCCTGTGCCAACATACATTTCAGTTTGATGAGTGAGACTTCTTCCCTGGCTGAAGTCCCTAATGTGGGCAGGCAGAGCTGCCCTCCAGCCAGAGCCTTGGCACCATGGTGAGGGGCTGGGGCTCTGGTGGGCTGTGATGGGTCAGACCTTCACACAGTGCTGGATGAAGGGGTCAAAATTGCACCAACTCATCCGAGAAGTGTTTGAGTTATTTGAGGGCAGGAAACTCTATTGCTTCCCTGCATCTGCAGGTCCTGCAGTCCAACTAATCTCAATTAACTGCAGTCCCAAGAACACTGCGCATTTCCTGTAATGGAGAAGTTTCTTTTTTTCAGCTCTTATTCAGACCTCTATAGTCCCTACGATTCTTCAGCGTCTTTTAAATAAAACAACAAGTTTCTCTTCTCATTTTAACTTTATCGTCATCTCTTGCAAGTCCTTAAGCAATTTAGCAGGAAATTCTGCCCAGAATACAGAGAAGGGAGTGTGTTTTACCCCAGCTACACTGAGATGGCCCAGGTTCAAGCAGAGCCAGCAGTGAGATGAGGGGTTGATGCACATGCAAGCAATCTTCTGTGAAGGCTTCTTGGTAGAAATGGGAGATTCCCAACAAGTGCAAACTCAACATAGTTCAATCCTAGGAAATGGCCTACTCTTGGGCTGCTGCAGAGAGGGGAAGTGGAGGGAGCCTCAACATAAGCATGGCTGCCAGCAAGCAAAACCAAAAAAGCGATGTGAACTGGTTGGGTTTCGACAGAGGCACTGAATACCACATGGCTTAACCCAGTGCTGATTTCTGGTAAATGCACAGTGTGCAACATCACCTGGATACAGCTTGGTGGGATCAGAGCACATACCACAGTAAGTGCCAAATATGCATTTATTGCTGTTTAACCAAATGACTTTATATACCAGGTTTTTACCCTCTCACTCTGAAGTGTGGGCATTTGCCTTCCAGCCTGCCACACACTTTCATCTGATGAAATCTGCCTGTGAGATTGTTGACCCCACTGCTGCAAGCGGGCAGTGCAACACTCAGCAGAGGACTTGGCATGCCAAGCACGAGTGGCACAAAGCTCTGAACCATGATTTCAGACCTTGCATCCTCTGATTTCCTCCTCCCAGGCTTTCTGTCTAGAAAGACTGAACTGATAGGAAGTCCTGCAACAAGTGTAACAACTAAGGTGGCATACATGCTTGTCGAGGGATATAAATTGTACTGAACTCTTGCTTGGTTCAGCAAAGAGCTTGGGCATCTGCTTGACTGTCTTTAAGTACATGAAGTCAGCACCATGTAAATGCAGGTTTATATGCTTTTCTGCATCTAGTGCAGGATTAGAAAAAAGTGTGAGTGAGAGCTAGAAGTGGATTGTGGTGCTGCTCCAGTCTGACTTCCATTAACTGTCATCTTATTCGCATTGGGAATCTCCAGGTCCTACAGAATGACTTGTGAGGCCAGATGCTGCTGATTCTCACATGTAGCTTTCAGTTTTGTTCTTGTATCAGAGGGATGTTGCAATTCAGAAGCTTTTGGGGTAAATCAATGGTCATCACTGAGCAGATAGGGCACTCGCTAGGTTGAAGCATCAGTGGATGGTTTCTATTGGCATGAATTTGTGAAACAGCCAGGGTTGGACTGAACTCTTGAACATTAACTTCACCAGAGTGAGACTGAAGTGGCTCAGGCTTGGGGCAGCCTGAGCAGCTTTGGAGCTTCAGGGCATCATCTCCTGGTGTAGCTGAGCTGAATTAAACTCCTCAGCTCCAGCCCTGCTCTGTTTACTCCTGTCATTTCACCTGGGAAATCACCCTCTTGTCTTGAGGTTCAGAGTAAAGAGTAGGAAACATAACCATGGGGTTGCAAGCTGCTTCACGCTGTAGCCTCCCATTTCCCCAGTGCCAGGTTAACAGGAGCCCAACATTGCTGAGATGGGAGCTCAGCCCTGCAGCAAGGACCACCCCTGGATGTGATCTGTCAGATCTGCTTCAGCCCTGCAGGCAGGTTAATAACCCCATGCCAAAGGCTTAGGTCATGGGTGGATGGAGATGCTGAGAGCTCTCCAGTGGCTGTGCCACCGGACAGTGTCTGCCCTGGGTCCTCCAGGGCCAGGTATTCCAGGCACCAACCAATGCACCATGCAGGTGGCAGAGAGAGGCTCTGCAGCCTGGCTCAGATGGGGACAGTGGTTTCAACCACTGCAGGTTTTCCTGGAGGAAGACTGTGTGTACTCAGGGAATCCCTCAATCTTGGAAAGCACACAGTTTCTTTTAGTGAAGGCAATGAACATACAAAATACCTACCTACAGCATCAGTAAGGGGGAAAGTGAGGTAAATCTTCAGATTCCAGGGATGAAATCCTGCAGCACATCAGTGTACACTTCTATTGTTATAATAATGTCTTTCCTGGCATGTTATGTTTTACATATATATATATATGGCTAATATTCTAAACCATGAAGTGCTTTGGGTACACTGTGATGGGATGCACAAGAATACAATGCTTGCAGCTGGTAGCCTGCCAGGGCTCTCTCTCTGGTGTATTTAGACACATGATGAATGGTCTCTGGTTTAGTGTCATCAGATAAAATGTGTTAGTCAAGTGCATGATACATTATCTTGAAGTGCTGCAGTTTTGCAGGCAGTAACACCCTGACACAACTCTGTTGTTTAAAAGGGGGATATGCACAGGATGGTCACATAGAGATCAGGCATGAGGAGCAGGTTCTCAATGGGCTTTTCTGGAAAATGGACCAGAGCTGCAGGACATCCCTGGGTATTGTTAAGAGAGTAGATTCCCTTTTCTCTTTGATTTGTTAGAGAGGGAGATTTGGGGTTGGCAGCTCTGGCTGGAAAGCTTTTTTCCCATAGGGGCCCAAAGGGCAGAGTCAGGGCTGTACTTCTGCAGCAAAGGTGCAGGCTGCCAGCAGTGCAGTGCGGGGATGAGGCAGCACTCAGGATTAAGACCCGCTACCAGTCACATACAGACATATGGGGACGTCTGAGTTCCTGCTGCACTGTACTCTTGAACAGAGGGTTTGGTTATACCTTGGTGACGGAGTGAGGATGCTGGCCACATCCTGCACCTCCACACACTCATGTCCTCTCCTGCCATTCACCCTGGGTGTTCTTGAGAACAGAGGTGAGACCACAAAGACTAGCTTCTGCAATATCTCCAAATAACATCTCAGAATACTCTGTGGTTCTTTAACAGCTTTTTTTGCAAGCAAAGTGGAGCATGAAAGCAAATACTGCAATAGCAAGGGGTTCCAGCGATCAGGATCCTCCGCCTTCGATCGCGTCTACACTGCCAAGTGAGTAGGCAAGCCCTAAGGAGCCGGTGGGGGAAGAGAGGGGTCTGTCTGTCTCTTCATTAGGGTTTAAAACAAGCCCTTTTGGAGTCAAAAGGTGGGCTCCCAATGCCCTCAAATGAAGGATTCATCTGCAATACCTTGCTGTGTGCATTGCAGCAGTGTTCAGACCTGTAGTTCTCTAATATGTTTGCTGGTGAATCCATCTCCCTTCTGGATGCTGTGCTGTGTTTATGTTGGACTTTCAGCCCTTTTGAGTGCAACGTCCCTCATTTGGGAATCATCTCACCCAGCAATAGCTAATGCTGGAATGGTGATGATGCAAGCGCAGCCTGTGTCCTGGGGCACTGTGGCTCTAAAGGAAAGAGCTGGTGCCAAGGCACTGACTCGCTGACTGGCAGGTCGGTGGCAAAGCTCATACAAACCCCTTGGTCCACAGCAGCTCCCTTGGCACGTGGCTCTCCGCTTTGTACCTCTTGTCTTTGACATCCCTTCGGGGAGAGAAGAGGAAAGATAATTCCAACCCAGAAAAGAAAGCATAAAACTCTTTTTATTACCCGTGAAGTACTGGATGGGATATCCAAGTCCTGCCCTTCACAGGTGTCCCACCTCTGCCCAGGGCAAAGCGCTTCCCTCTCAGAAAGCACTCCCAGCCAAAGGAGGCAGCTGTAAATCATTCCTGTTTCCCTGCAAAGACGCATGTTAACTCTGTGAGACACTCCTGTTTGCAGTGCTATTTTCCTTTGTTGGTTCTATGCAGCTTTCAATGCCAGTAACATGATTAATGTGACTTAATTACAAGGATTTTCCAGGCAAGTAAAGCATACAGCATCTATTATACACGTGCCTTGATCAAACAGGTTAGAGGAGGAAAGCTTTCCCAGGTGCCAGGCATGTGCGCCGGGCGGTTTGTTTTCCTCACCAGGCAGGACAAAGGCATCCATTATCCGAGTGAGGGAACAGGGAAGCAGAGGTGCGGGTGAGGCAGCGCCGTGTTCAGGCACGGCAGGCAGTAAAAGCCCACCCGCAGTAGTTACTGCAGCCCAAATCCACAGGTTGCTGGTGAAACACGTTGGGTTTGTTTCTATTTCCCCATGTTCTGATTTCTCTTGTGTAAATCCCTCCCCAGCCAGAACTGTGGACACGCGTACCCCACGTTCCTTGCTGTGCTCTGGTGCGCTGGACTTCTCTGCAGCCCAGGTAACACTCTTTGATAGTTTTTCCCTTCTGCCTTGCACCGCTTTCAGCAAGGGATGGTGAGTGCTTTGGAGGCTATTCCCCTCCTGCACCCTTCTGGCATGGTTTATGCCAACAGACATGTTCTCAGACATGATTCAAGTCAGTTAGGGCCAGGGGCATTTCCCATATAGGCATTACAGATGAGATCCCTCTGTTCTGGGTGAACAGTTTAATACTTGGATGCTGGATGCCACATTATTCACCCTCAGGACTAGAAATGGGCTCATCTGATTACATTGCCAGAGCTGCAGTGCTTCCCAGTGCTGAGGGGAGCCCAGGAATATTTACCTGCATTTCTATAATCCCTCATGCAATTTGAGTTTGCCTGAGCTTAAGATGAGCACTTTTCTGTGGTCTGTGGGTATTATTTTTGGAAGAGTTCCTGACCAGAAGAAGAGAGGGTTTTGCCTGCAAGTGTGGGGAAAGCTAGAACTGAGGAGAAAGCCCTTATTTATATGCTCAGAAATGAGTACTGGACCAAATGATAGTCCTCCACCTGCTCCTAGAGAAGTGCATCTATCAGCTGCCTTTTACTTCTGGTAAAGACAGTGTCTGAGCCAGCACCCTCCTTCCTGAGCCTGACATGGCCACGCTGTGTTTCCAATGGGGGTGTGTGCTTTGCAGTGTGAGCATAGCTGTGGGCAGGATTGTACCCACACAGTCTTTAGAAAAGCCGGAGCAAGGACCAGGCAAGTGCTCTGTTTCCCATGCACAGGTCTCCATCCTGGTTCCAACACTTATCCCATAACCCAGGGCTCCAGGTTCCAGTTTCCCAGTCCAGCACAGGCAGCAGCTGGGAACAGTACATACAGTGAGACCTGAGCTGGTGTTTGTAACATCTTTTCTTACCCTTTACCCAGCTCCTGCTGCCTTTGCCGGCCTGATGTACCTGTTTGTGAGGCAGAAGTACTTTGTGGGCTACCTGGGGGAGAGGACTCAGAGGTAAGGACTTGCAGAGCCTCTGCATGACATCAGGGATGTAGCAGCAGTGCTCGCATGGGATGGCACTGGAAAGCCCACATCTTCTGGGAGGAGATGTGGGAGACGTGGGAGGTGCTGTGGCTTGGGATGAGGAGAGCTGTAGGAACAGAGCGACTGCTTCAGCAGCTCCTGCTCACACCTCTGTGAACAGGGAACAGAGCGACTGCTTCAGCAGCTCCTGCTCACACCTCTGTGAACACGTGTTTGTGTGTTTGTGTCGCTACTTGCGCAAAATCATCCTTTTACATTACAAAAGCTCATTACACACATGCAGAACAAGATTGTCCTACAGGCTGTGACAGCAGAGAAGACATAAAAGTCCCTCTGAATGGCCACTTTTGTAAGCAGTAGCCTATGCTGAGCACAGGAGGCCAGATCCAGACCCGAATGGATGCAGAAAATGGCACTGAAGACCTTGCAACTGCCTTGAAATAACAGACAGAGCAGAAATTTGCCCAATCCATCTCAGCCACAAGGTCTTTCAGCAGGTCTCAATAACAGAGTCCAAAGTCTGAGGACTTCTTGCATGAGGTGACATGCATTAATGTTAAATGGCTTTTTCCCCTTTTTATCTCCTCAGCACTCCTGGTCACTTGTTTGGAAAGCGCATCATTTTGTTCCTGTTCCTCATGTCCGTGGCTGGAATACTCAACTACTATCTCACCTTCTTTTTTGGAAGTGACTTTGAAGTGCACATAAAAACCATAACCAGCGCGATCTCTCCGTTGTTGCTCATACCCTAGGTCCCCGTAGCACTGAGGGGGTCAGCATGCTTAATGTATTGATACCCAGAAGCAGCCATAATTCAACTGTTTAAGAAATGAACCCATAACCCTTTTAGATTGCTGTAAATCTCACGCCTGATGGGCTTTGTAGCTTGATTTAACCTTGCTTTTTCCTTCAGGAAAAAGATTTATCGTGAGCACTTGGCATGCCCACAGAATGGTAACATCTTCCAGTTAATTCTTTGGAGTTTTTTCTCTAAACTGCAGTTTGTGAGCTGATTGCTTGACTGGAAGAGACATTGTATGCTTGCTTTGTAACTGTGTTGTACTTAGCTTTTGTTCCAAGACCCAGGAGCCCCTCAGTGTTGTTTCTGACCAATGGCTTCTGCAGTTATCCTCATGCACAATTAGAGCCTTTTGCCAGCATCCCACACACCTCGGCCCAGCAAAGGCATGGATCAGCCTCTTTACCTGCCCTTCCCCTCCCACTTGTTGGTGACTGAGCCCCTGCTGCTGCAGGGCAGCAAATTGGCCTCTGTCTGGTCTTCCTTGATAAATATTCATGTGTGTAATGCTCTTGACACTGATCTCATCTGCTCTTCAGCCTTTTTGTTCTTCCAGAGATGTGGAAAGGGGTCTTGAGTAAACGAGGAGCTGGAGTATCGACAGAGGGGTTGGATTTGATTTGCTAGGCTTGTTTAATAAAACAGTATAAAAGGAAGAAATCTGTTTGCTCCCATCTTCTGGTGCATGATCTGTGTGCTCTACAGCCCCGCAGCTGGCTGGTAAGTGGAGTGAGAGCAGCAGCACCAGCCCATTGCAGCCCTGCATAGACACGAGTTTAGCAGCTCCCTCTCTGTAAGTTCAGTGTTCTGCCTGTGTCTCTCACAATGTGCCCCTACAAGTCCATACCGAGGAGCAACTGCATTAGAAAAGACAACTGAGGTAGGCAAACAGGCCAGTGCAATCTTTCTAAGCATTGCTACCCTGTAAGTGCTTAAGCTTTTAAGCCTGTCTGATTGCTGTATGCAGGGTGGATAAAGCTGTATTTTATGACTCCTTTGGGAGGGACAGAGACAGGGACTCCTCTCTCTGTGAGAAGAGGGCTTGCAGAGCTGTTGGCAAAAGCAGGCACAGAAAGCCGCCCGCCTTAGTCCCACTGCAAGGCTGGTGCCTTTTTGTTGCTGCCTGATGGGGCAGAGGCACTTGTGCATGGCAGCTCTCCTCTGTACCATTCACACTGCCAAAATAACATACATGGGCTTTTTCAATCTTCTACAGGGATTTTAGATGTGAAAGATTAATAATAAACATATTTATTACATGATGATTGGTTAATAAATGTTTGCACTGGTTAGAATAGCTAATTTAAAAAATGCGCTCTAACCTCTTAACCTTATAGCCGCTGAGACACCTTATTCCTGGGTACAGCACCTAGGTTCCTTCCCTCCCCTCCTTCTCAAAGTAAAAATGACTGTAACATAGTCCAAAGCCTGCTTCACATCATGTTCCTCTGCCACCCTTTCCGCTCCATGGGGTCACCCCATTGTGGGAGGGCAGCACCTCAGGAGGAGAGGGGTAGCCCCTGTGTCCTGGAGTTACAGAGCTCTTACCCATTGCTGGTATCAGCAATGTCATACTGTCACTGCTGTTAGCTGGTTCAGAGGAGGAGATGGTTCCTTCACAGCATCACAGTTCCTGGTCTCCCTGAGGTCTGAGACTTAGTTATGGAGACCATCAGTTGTGGATTTGACTGTCCCAATCCTGTGTGTCCACCTCTTAGGTCTCCCCAGCTGGATGAGCTTCCCTGGTGCCTTTTTGTGCTCTATAGCAAGAAGTAGCTCACTTGACTTCTTTCTGATGTATCCTGCTAGCATGAGAAAGGGTTCTCCACCAGCTATAAAGGGCAGATGATTCAAATGTCTATTTTGGGTCAGACAGTCTGTTGTAGCACTCTCAAGCCTCTCTGCTGACTCAACAGTTGGTTTCTACAGGAAAGTAGTTTTCTAGAAACAGTAGGTTTCTACAGGAAGTACCAAGTTATCTTCTGAAAGAACTATGGTCCATTTTTTGCTGTAATAATTTATTTTGCAAGAATATCTCCTACTTGCTTCCTCAAAGCCTTTCTAATAACAAAAGAGATGAAAATGTAGGCAAAACCCTATTTTCCATCTAGCTATATATGGAAAAGGTGATAGTATCAGACAAACAGGCGGTACACTATGTAAATTCTCTGTGATCATCACACTCTGTTGGTTTAAGCCCAGGCTGAACTAGGTACCACCCAGCTACTCACTCACTCACCTCTACCCCCCAAGGGGATGGGAGGGAGAATTGGAACAATGTAAAAACCTGTGGGTTGAGATAAGAACAGTTTGATAATTTAAATTAAAATAAAATATTATAATGATAGAATAATATTCAATTCTATTCTATATTATAGTATAGATATAATTTTATTATTAATTATTATTATAGAAAGAACAGAAGAAACCACAAGTGATGAACAATACAAGCGCTCACTACCCACTGACCAATACCCAGCCCGACCCGAGCAATAATCTGCCCCTCTGGGTAACTCCCCCCAGTTTCTGTACTGGGCATGAAGTGCTGTGGTATGGAGTACCTCTTTGGACAGTTTGGGTCAGGTGTCCTCTGCTTCCTTCCAGCTTCTCATGCCCCTCCTCACTGGCAGAGCATGAGACTGAAAAGTCCTTGGTCAGGATAAGTGCTATTGAACAACAACTAAAACATCGGTGTGTTATCAGTGCTGTTCTCAGGCTGAAGCCAGAACACAGCACTGCACCAGCTGATAGGGAGTAAATTAACTCTACCCCATCCAAAACCAGGGCACCATGTTACAGGCAAGCCCTGTGGTTGCGTTTACCAAAGGCAGGCAGTGTCAGTGGTTTGGGGGCTTTCCCTGTTATGTCAGACAGCTCCAGTTTTCGGTTTTGGCAGTAAATCCACCCTGATCTTGTCACTAGTTACCAGAACTTTGCACACCAGCTACTCAGAAAGTTGCAAACATAGGCTCCGTGCAGGGGGGTTGGAACCAGATGGCTTTTAAAGGTCCTTTCGAACCCAAACCATTCTATGATTCTATGACTTTATAAATCCATATGCAAAAATACACAGCTACTGTGAAAGTTGTGCAGGTGCATACTGGGAGCACATACACATAAACCTACTTGGACCTACTGACCTGCAATGGATGTGAGGACATAGCTGGTGGCAGAAGTGTCAGTTCTCTCTGACATCTCCTGTTCAAGGCTGGTTTGCAAGCTCCAGGGCCAGCACCCATGTTTGGTGCACGGCACAGCAGCTCCTGGCCTGGCACAGGGGCTGTATGTGAACAGCTGTTGCTTTCCTATCCTGCTGATTGCACCAATGCTGCTAACTGTCCTGTTCGCTGTGTTGCCAGGCTGTGGGCTTTGCTCGTGCATGGTACATGCATAGACATATTGTCTGTGTGTGTATTGCATAGATACAGTGTGTTTACTTATTATATCTGTGTGTATATATATATATCTATGTACAGTAGGTGCTGAGTCATGAGAATGCTAGAGGCTTTCCAGGGAAGGCAGGAAAGCAAGCTGCTCAGGCACCAGCCCGCTCACAGAGTGCAGGCTGTGTACATCAGAGACTGCGGAGGCTGCTGGAAGCTGGGCTGTCGCAGGATGCTTTTGATCTGCTGACAAAGGCCTGGAGTACATACAATATTCCTGCCACAGCAACCGCATCTGCTTCCGTACAGCACTACAACCCTCTAGTGGAAAGTCGGTCCTATTGGCACGCTGGTGCCTCTGGCAATGGGATAAGCGGCTGCTTCGAGGTTTGAAGCCTGGTGGTGATGCAACAGAACTGAACAGATATCTGAACAGATGCATTGGTGCTCTCAAATGATGGTTTTTATCATTCTGGTATATAGGAGGCCTAGTCCTGAAGCTGGACTATCTTACCCATCCCAAAGAGAGCAGTCCTGCTTAGTGTGGGTCCGAGCAAGCAGGTAGCATCCCAGTGGGATAAGAAAACTATGCACACCACCCACAAAGGATTCCTGCAGTGTTTTCCAGATTCCCAGAACATGCAAAATCAGCCTGTGCAGTATCAGCTTCATCTGAGTCACATTTGTGCTAAGACAAATTTCCAAATGAGTCTCTGAGTGTTGGAAGAGCAGTTCTGCTGGCATAGAGCAGAGACTGGCCCTGGGCAGCTTCTTCAGCTCCCAACTGCTCTGAGATACTTTCTTTAGGAGAGGAGCTGGTTTAACACTCACAGAAACCTTCCAAATGCCCTCTCTGGGTGGGATGCTGCAAATCCCCAACCACTGGCTCAACTCAGCGGTTGCTTTTTTCCCATGAAGGGAATGCTTGGAGATAGTCCACCCTTAATAAGTGAATAAATGAAAGGGCAGTACAGAATGAGAAGAGTGTTAAAAGTATTTGGGTGATTGTAAATTGGTCTCATGTCCCAGCTGGAATGAGCAGATGAGCATTCCCATGGAAAAGCCCTTTGGTGAGCTGCAGAGCATGGCAGAGCCCAGCAGCACCCTTGCAGGAGGCAGAAGTCCCATCAGAGCGCCCAAGGGACAAGTACAAGCTTCACAATCCCTTTGGGTAATGAAGACTGATGTCCATGGCTCTCTGGGGGGGTACAGGACATCTCAAACTGTGGCTCCTCTCAAGGAGGTTCAGTGCATCAGGGCATTAGGACGCAGAAGCAGGCTGTGCATGCTAACTGGCTGCAGCAGAGGAAGAGCTGCTTTTAACAGCACTGTAGTGAACCTCAGGATAACACGTCCTGTGGAGAGGACCAGCTCAAGCTGCTGCCTGTCCACTGCCCCTCAGTGTACCTGCCCTGGCAGAGGGAGGCTGTGGGAGGAGAGCATCAGCACTGCTCCATCCATCCCGCCTGCCAGAGACAGCATCTCACTGCTCCCAGGCAACGCACAGAGACACAAAACCTGGCAAGAGTGAGATTCCTACCCCAAAGGACAAACAAGCTCCACAGTGAGCTGGATTTCCCTTTAGAGGAGAAATAAAGAACTTTTCAATTTCAGCTGCAAGGATCTTCACACCGTGAGATGATTTCATCAGACAGAGTAGCTCCTGGGGCTTTGTGCTGGCTGCCTACTGAGCTGCTTGGGTGCCATCCTCTGGGCACTTCCTGCTCATCCCCAGGGGAAGGGGATCAGGCACCAAAGTGCCAGCAGTGATGTGGGGCAGGAGAGCAAATGGGGTGTGATTTTCATCTAAAAAAATAAAGGTGTAGTGGTGCTGCAGTGGAATTCAACACATGGTTATGGCAGTGCCGTTTCTGCCACATGGGAAGTGGCAGGGATTACTTTTGTGCTGTGATCTCTTGCAAGGCTAGGGATGCTTTGAAGGCTTAGGAGAAGGGCTGCTGCCTCCTGCACTGCTACTTGCCACCGCTTGTACAAGCGCATGGCTGATTTATTGTTCCTGTGTTATTGCTCTGATGCAGCAAGAGCCCCCTCAGTGCTCTGGGATTAAGCAGAGCAGCGCGATGTCCCCTAGCCAGCTGCTTCACGCTTTCTGTGTTGTGTTTTCTGCTGCAGCAAAGGAATTTCTTTTCAGAGGGCACCACCAGCCTTCCCATTGCCCTCAGCAGACAGGAGGGGATGGTGCACGTCCCCACCAGCAGCCATGGGTGCAGTCCTGCTGCCTGCCCTGTTCCCGTGCTCTCCCACCTCCATGGGAGCCGTGTACCCTTGCTGGTGGACAGATGCTGGTGGGCAGATTTACTTCCTTCTCTCAGACTAGACAGCTTCAGGACTAGGGGGTGGTGGTCGATGAGAAAATGAACATGAGCTGGCTGCAGTGTGCGTTTTCAGCCCAGAAAGCAACCATATCCTGGGATGCATCAAAAGGAGCGTGACCAGCAGGTCGAGGGAGGTGATCCTGCCCCTCTACTATGCTCTCCTGAGACCTCACCTGGAGTATTGTGTGCAGTTCTGGTGTTCTCAACATAAAAAGGACATGGAGCTGTTGGAACAAGTCCAGAGGAGGCCACGAGGATGAGCAGGGGACTGGAGCATCTCCCATATGAAGACAGGCTGGGAAAGTTGGGGCTGTTCAGCCTGGAGAAGAGAAGGCTGCGTGGAGACCTCCTAGCAGCCTTCAAAGTATCTGAAGGGGGCCTATAGGGATGCTGGGGAGGGACTCTTCATTAGGGACTGTAGTGACGGGACAAAGAGCAATGGGTTCAAACTTAAACAGGGGAGGTTTAGATTGGATCTAAGGAAGAAATTCTTTCCTGTGAGGGTGGTGAGATGCTGGAATGCGTTGGCCAGGGAGGTTGTGAGTGCTCCATCCCTGGCGGTGTTCAAGGCCAGGTTGGACGAAGCCTTGGGTGACATGGTTTAGTGTGGGGTGTCCCTGCCTATGGCAGGGGGGTTGGAACTAGATGATCTTAAGGTCCTTTCCAACCCTAACTATTCTATGATTCTGTGATTCTAAATCAAAGCCAGCAGTCAATTATCAGCATTTAAGTTACGACTTAGTCCTGACCTATGTTTAACAACACTGTGGTTTAGAATCATAGAATCACAAAACAAGGTTGGAAAGGACCTTAAGATCATCTAGTTCCAACCCNGATCTAAGGAAGAAATTCTTTCCTGTGAGGGTGGTGAGATGCTGGAATGCGTTGGCCAGGGAGGTTGTGAGTGCTCCATCCCTGGCGGTGTTCAAGGCCAGGTTGGACGAAGCCTTGGGTGACATGGTTTAGTGTGGGGTGTCCCTGCCATGGAACGCCCACTAGACCAGGTTGCTCCAAGCCCCATCCAACCTGACCTTGAACACTGCCAGAGATGGAGCGTTCACAACTGCCTTGAGCAACCTGTTCCAGTGCCTCACCACTCTCACAGTAAAGAACTTCTTCCTTATACCTAACCTGAACTTCCCTGTTAAAGTTTAAACCCATTACCCCTTGTCTTATCACTACAGCCCCTGATGAAGAGGAATTTTTCCCCCTTCTTTTTAACCTATCTCAGCAACCCGATCCCCACTGCCACAAGTGGGGACCCAACATAAATACCTGTGGAGCTCACAGGTTTTCCTCTCTGCAGGGTGTAAATGTTGTGCTGATGTCCCAGTCTTGATGCACCCACATGTGGGTGAGGTTTCCTTCCCTTAGTTCACACTGAGTTGTTGCAGAGTCACGCAGAAGCCAACCGCTGCTTCTCTCAGCTCCTACTGTAAGTGGGATTGACGCAGCATCCCATCAGTGCACAAAACACAACTGTACGTGGGTCTTGCCAAGCCTACAACCTCTGCTGCAGATCTGACAGCACAGACTTTACCCATGACATCCTAATGACAACTCACAAATGGAAAATAGCAGCGGGAAGCTCTGCCCAGGCATGTCATGGGGACCAAAATCCTTGCCACTCACTGTTGGTTTAATGGCTCCTGGGCTGCTGTATTTCATAAAAGTACTTTCATTTCCCAAACAGGGGCTGAAGTTTGTATTTAATTTTCTAATTTAATTAGTTTTTGGCTGAGGCAGGAGGATGTAACCCTTCTGACAGGGCTTCACTGAGGGCAGTGCAGTTTTGGCTAAACAGAGGTTGCTCATGAAACATCAGTCCCAGCTCTCTGGCAAAAGTCAGCTGAACTTCTGTTCACACACAAGAGACACTGCCTCGGAAACAGCCTTTCATAAAAGGGAGAAATGGAGAGTGGGACGGTCAGTAAACAGTGACATCCCCTACCCTTTCACAGCCCAGTCTCTCCAGTGAGGTGCCCTGGGCCTGTGGGGTGTTTACTCCAATGATGTGCCAGTGGGTCCCCATCCCAGTGGAGACACCTCTTCCCTCTGGGACTGTGCACATCTCCCTGAGCCCAGCATGTCTCAGATGCTGCAAGCCCTGGAACTAGATGACCTTAAGGTCCTTTCCAGCCCTAACTATTCTATGATTCTATGATTCTAAGACTTGCCACATTTGCACTGCAGTGGTACCTAACTCCAGTCTTACACCATACAATATGTTCACAAGAGGCTGCCCTAGCTTCCAGGGTGTTGAGTTTCCTGCATCACCTCTTGTTCTATGGTGGGGTGCTCCAGCATGTTAGGTCACCCCTTCCTCCCTTCCCTCTGCACCCCCAGAACCCCTGCAACATAGACATGTTTTGGTTTCTCCCTGTGCTGTGTGGTCTGAGGAACATGTTGAACAACCTGATTTGGAACAGCGGGGCCTCACCAGGGTCACATTACTGATACTCATTAGGCACAGGGTATGTGACCTGCTGGGCGTTTGTTCCCTGTGGGATGCAGAGGTCCTCACCCATGTGATCATGGGTATTCTGGACCTCCTGACAGCTGTAGGGCATGCAGGGCTGCCCAGGTTAACCTTTCGTGCTGCCAAGCAGGGATGTGGCCAGGTCTCCAACTTGGTGCCACCACGCAAATCATGAGTGGTGAGTGAAGGCTGAGACATGAGGCTGCACATGGCAAGGCTGCAGTTTCACACACTGCTAAGCACACTTGACAGCTTGCAGGCACTGGAAGGAGACAGTTCATAGCTTTTCCCAGCCCTCGCTTTCCCAGTCCTGACCCTGGTGTCTCATTACTACCTTTGCTTTAGCTGCAGCTCCCTGCTCCACCCCACCACCTCAGATGGCAGAAGACCACCCATCCCTTCAGGTTACAGCAGTCTGCAGAAAGAGTCTGAGAGGCCAGAGCTGCCGCAAGATTAATGCTGGTTGGGGAGCAAAGGGCACAGCCTCTGCCTGTGGCTGTGAGTTGTGTTTGGCTTGGTGTAGCTCAGGTTGAAAGCAGAAGATGCCTGGGTAGTTATGGTGTTAGACTTGAGATCAGCGGTGTCATCCTAGGCAGGTTCAGCTGCTGCTTTTAAACACAGCCAGAAATCATGGGAGGCTTGGAGATTACCGCTATGTTTGCCCTGTGCTCTCCCAGGGATCTGCTCTCAGCCACCATCAGAGGCAGGATCATGTTGACCAGAATTTTGGCTCAGCACAGCTGATCTGATGTGTTGATGAATTTCTGCTCCCAGCTACTTTTGCAACACACCCCATGGCTCTGCACCAAGGTGAGGGGAGCAGAGCGGTGATGCATGCTGCACATCAATTAAGAGACACCTTGCCAAATCTGTTCTTTGTTAAACGATTCAGCAAACGATTACAGGATGGTACAAGAGGGGTTTATTAGTGCAGCATGAAAAATTCAGCACTGTAAATGAAGGGAAGATCAGTTGACAGGCCCTCAAGACCACAGCTGGGCAGGGCTTGTTCTCTTCCTCCACCCCCAGACAACCATCAGTCACACGCAAACCTCAAGCCTGGATGGCACTAACCTGTGCTGCAGCTTGCAGTGGAGAAGGAGCCTTTTCCTAATATTTCCCAGTGGAGGAGACTTCTCTGCCAGCCCAGAGCATGATTCAGGCCTTGTGCTGAAGCTCTGCACGGCCATGCAGTGTTGGGGTGGTGTGAAGAGTCTCCCTATGGCTTGGGTGAGCAGACAGGTCCTGGGGCCCATTGTGGTGCTGAGAAGCACCCCTCTGAGTGAGCATCCCACTGGCATCCACAGTCCCCCTGAGGAAGCTCACACAAGCAAAACATGCCCTGACCTCCTGTATTGCTGCCACTTGAAAGTAATATGGGGCAAGACTTCTGGGATGTAGCTTGTCCTAAGTAGCCCTGAGGGCTGTGGGATGAGGTTGCCATCTTCCACATGACTGTCCTCTCATCACTGCATTCTCCAAGCCATGGAAAGATGATCCCACACCAGCAAACACCACCACTCCATCCTGAGGTCCCTCCACTGCTGCTGAATGTCTCTGCTGGTGCTCAGCACCTTTTCCTGGACCCAGGCCCCTGAGGCAAGGTGCTGCCCCTCTGAATCTTTGCTATTAGTGAGAAATCCAGCAATGCAGCCAGCAGCAGCAGCTCTGCTCTGAGTCTGGTGTGTTACATGGGAAGCCAAGCTGTGTCTGAACTGCCACTTGCAGGACTGGTGGCACACACCAACCCACACCCCCAGACCCACTGCAGCTTGCACAAGACACTCAGCAGGTGTCTTCAGCAGGCTGAAGTCCTCATTTATGGAAGAATTGGCATCCTGGGAATGATGTGCTGTATTCATCCAGGGGGTTTTTCATCCAGGTGTGGCAGGCACAGCCCTGGAGGGAGCCATGCACAAGGCATGGAAGGCAGGGTGCATGCACCCTGCAGTGCTATCCAAAGCACCTGAAGCCTGCACTGCTGCACCCATTGCATGCCACCGACTGCAGGCTCAGGGCAGACCTAGATCAGATGTATGGCTCCAGAAAAGACAGCACAAATACAGTGCCAGCAGCTGTGGAAGTGTGGCTTAGGGCAACATTTGGCAGCATCCTCAATATTTCCCTCCCTCCCTCCCTCCCTTCTGGGCTGATAAAGCACAGAGGGTGATGCAGCAGTTGTTTCTTCAGAGCAGCCTGTGTCGCAGCTCTTCAGTTTTCAGTGGGGGTGTAGCACACCTTGGCAGGCTGCACATCCCAGAAAGCATCTCTGTGTGGACGGCTTCTGAAACATAGCTCAAACCAGTCTGAAGTGGGCCTTGGCAAGTGTCAGTTGGACAAGGTTTCACCAAAGTTTCCTCCTCAACATGGCAGTGTTCTTTACGGCAGCTGTCTGGGGTTTTCTGACCCAGATGGCAAATGCTAATTTGCTTTTTCCTATGCTGGACAACTGTAATATGTTTTACACCAACAAGGAATCTATAGTTCATTACTGGTCCAGTTTCTGGGTCTTTCATTATAAACCACAGTAGAAATTTGTGGGAGGTATGTGTAACATATCCCTGCCATAAAAGTACAATCATGGGATAGCCCTGTGGAAACTATGCTAAGGTACATAACTCATTCTTTGTATTCATCTAGGTGGGTAAGGCTAAAATCATGGCTGATATCCAAACTTCTTGGACTGGTACTCTTCTTGTTATGCTAGAAGACCCAACTATTACAGAGCTTATTACTTTACCATTGGCAAATGTCTAGTGACACTGAGATTTTTGGGTACAGGAGCCCTCCAGGATTAGGTGTGTCTTGGATGGAAGGCGCAGAGAACACTGAAACAGAATCAGTGCCAGCTTCTAGGAGGAGAATCCCTCTGTGCAGTGGCTGGGAGGGAAGCAGAGCTGTGTCCCTGAACTGTGCTCCTGAGGACCTGTCACCATCCTGTGTCTCAAACACTGTAGCCTTCAGGATGGGAAAGGCTAAGCTAACCCTGGCTAACTCACATGCTCCTCTTCTGCCTCAGCAAGTATTATATCACTTAGGCCAATGCTCTTCCAACAGGTCTCAGGATTTAGTGCAGTTCACATTTGATCAGGCACATCCCCAAGGAACAATTTGAATAGCAGAGGATATGAGTATAGAATTAAACTCAGTCCCTGTTGTCCCTGGCAACCATATAATAGACATTTAATCCAGAAAGGCCCAACTACCTCCATTCCTCCTCCCCTGTGTGGCCAGAGCCTGTAATGTGATATTAAAACCATCACTGTAAGCACATTTCTTGCTGCAAAAAGGCAGAGCTCTCAGAAAATGGAAAGTCTCTGGTGTCTTTGGCCATAATATATAGGTAGGAATAACAAGTTCCTAGCAATAGCATTTCAGAGCCAGACTTGGAATTTCCCCAAACGTTTCCTCAGCCATTTTAGAGATTTATAACTAGTAATTGCATAGCTGGATAAATAATTAGACTCTGAGGTTTTGACTTAGCTTTTTTTCTTATAAATAAATCCCTTATTCACAAGCTGTATTAAAACACCTGTCAGCAGTGTAATGTGCATTTCATATCGGTGACTCGCTTATTTCCTGCCTGGGTACATTGATTTTATTTCCATTATTTGTACTCCTTTATTTATGCAATTGTCAGGCCTGTCTTTCATCAGAAATGCATCTATTCTATGTGTATAGGTATATATCACTGTACTGGAGATGACTCATGTGCACAAAGGGTTACAGAGAAGTCGGACATCACAAGGCAGAAACCCATCATGAAATGATGAAACTCTCCTAAATTGCATCTGATGGCCCAGAGTGAACGCTGAGGTAGAGCAGAGCTATGGCACAGCTATAGAAGACCATGTTGTCCCACTGGAGGAGCACTCTGATGGAAGAGCAGTGACTCCCAACAGCAAACTTGAACCCTGCACAGAAACTGTTGGTTAATGTCTAGAGATACCTTCAGAAGGTCCGTCTAGGAAGGGGAAGATTAGGAGAAGAGGGAGCTATTGCAGTGCTGAGTTCTCAAGGGAGCTGGTGTTAGCAGGTAGGTATGAAGCATTTACAAAAGTAAGGGATAAAGAAAACAGAAGGAGCAGTATTAGCAATATATTCACCTCTTGGAAATGCATACTGCTCCCTTTTCATTCTTGGTGTGCCCAAAAGTTGCACAGCTACTTAGAGTCAAGGATAGGAAAATAGCTATCAGGTTAGATTTATAAAGGGACAGGCTGCTTACGACTGGGAATAGATGAGCACATCGCCTACTGTCAGCTGGAGGCAGATTTATGGGAGGGAGGAGGAGGAAGGCTAACAGGGCTGCTGCTCTCCCCTATGACTGCTGGTGCAGCACGTGCTGTGTATCATGTCAGCAGGGCTCTGCTGCCCCTCATCACCTCTGCAGCCATAGCTGGCCCTGGTTTATTTCCCCCCACAGCTATGGGGACATGCAGCTTTGTCCCCTCTCGCTGCCTTCACTCTTTCCCCAAGTTCAATGAAATCTCTCTTCCAATTTGGGGAATGCAGTTTGCAGCCCACAGGAATTAGCATCTCCTTGGGGGATGCAAGGCACAAGATGTCCAGGAGCAGACTGACTCTTACATAAACAGAAACCCTCAGAAGACCCAGAAGATCCAAAAGTCTGTATTTTCTCTACAATTGTTTCTCTTCCCATTTTATGCCAGGTGGGTTCTGTTGTGAGCTACAGTCCATGGAGCTGCAGCAAGCGGGACAGGAAAGACCTGCGATCATTACTGAATCCCATCAGACAGGGCATTGCCAGCATGGACATGAATTCACCTGACCTCTTAGTGAAAACTGGTCTTGGTTTTGTGCCAATCAATCAACTTGATTTTATGATTGTTTGGACACAAGAGCAGGTAAAGACACTGGCTTTGGGGCCCATTGCCCCAGTTCTGACCCTGGGCAAGTGTGACAGATTATATGCATTCTTGCTGACACTGATCTCTTTTTGTCCACCTGAAGACCCTAGGAACAGCACCAGCAAGTACCAATTGTGAAGCAAGAGATAAGCATTGTTTTCTCTAGGTTTACTCTAAGGACGGGCATATTTTGCATCACACTCTAATGGATTGAGTCAAACAAAACCAATCTGTAAGAAGTCAGTGCTATTTCCTCATAACCAGTTTTCTTTTCTCTATCAGGTCCCAGCCTTGCAGCAAGGGCCATAGGAACACTTCTACAAATGCACAGGATGTGATTCTGCTGGAATTCTACCCACAGTGGAAGGGTTGGAAGGCAGCAAGCCAGCCTTGGCTGCACACCTTTTCCTTCCCAGCTTCCCAACCACACACTGTATTTTATCTCCAGACCCGTGTGTGTTTCATCCATGCCCCACATCGGGGTTGGTCCAGCAGAGCCCCAAGGACTCGGCAAAATTTAACATCTTGATTTTGCTGTCTGTTGGGAGGCTCGCCTGCCCCTGGCTTTCAGTGAGGGGTGTTGGGGAGCAGCCGCTGCCAGGTGCTGTTGGGAGGTAGCTGGCTGCTGGAAGGGGGTCAGGACTTTCAGGAACGGCACTAGTCATGCCATTACCAGAAACGTCTTGGTAACCACCAAGTGCTCTCCTGGCTCCAGGGGTTTGGTTTTGTTTGGGCTTTTGTTAATGTCTTTGGCCTGTTGGGTTTTATTTCTGCTATCACCTCATGAAATGCCCTGGAGAGCCTAACGTGCCATCTGCCTCATGAACTGGGTGGCTGCCCCCAGCACCCTGCAGCTGCAGCACCCACTGCCCTGTGGTCATCTGTCCTCTTGGGAGGGCAGTGGCATCATGGAAAAGTCAATCTAGTCTTTATGCAATTAGATGCCTTTGTGGTCACTTGACATTGTAAGTATAAGGGAGTGAGGGGTCAACTTGCCTACGTTTATCACACATTTTCGCTTAATTAGGAGGGATTTCTGTCCAAGGTCCATGCTGGCCCACAGAGACCTGTGCAGTAAGATGCAGTCAGAGCAGCTCAGTGAGTACAGCCAACCTCCTCTCTGATGAGGTGACCTGTGGTTCTGAGAGGCCGGAGCATGCTTCATGCAGGGCTGCTGTGTTTGGAGTTAGCAAATTGCACTGCATAACCCACCTGGAAGATGTTCCCACTGATGCTTAGCTGTGCCCTCTCCAGGATGTGATATAACTCCAGGAATTAGAGAAAGGGCAGAGACGGACAACTAAAACAATCAAGATAATGAAATGACTTGTAAGGAGAGACTGAAAAGGCTCTGGAGAGAAGGAAGCTGGGGATTAAGACTGACATTTGCAAAATCATGAAGACAGTGGATGAGGTGAATGCAGAACAGTTATACACTATATCACTATGTATATTGAACATATATATATAAATTCATTAGAACTGAGGAACCATGATCAAACTAGTATTAGATTAAAGATAGATAAAAGTGTTTCTTCACGTAATGGGTAGTGAGCCCTCCTTAGAGCCCTACCTGGGCTTCATCTTGGAAAGAGCTAGATGGACTACATGCAAAACTGAATGAAGGAATGAGACAGAACCTGAACAGTAGACTGGTCAGGGATAATCAGGGTCCAAGATCTCTCCCTTTATTTATCACTGTCCTCATAACCATCGTGTACCTATCTCTAGCTTATATTCATTGACAATTTTGTAATAAAATTGCCAATATAGGTATTCATCTATTTGGCTCATTACACAACATGTTCTCAGACTGCAATTCTTTTGCAAAAAGCAAAATAAGAATGAAGTATTAAGAGCTGTGATTTACAAGAATGAGTAAGGCAGTGTTTAACCTAGCCAGCTAATTCTCCTTTAAACCTTTGCTGAAAGCCACAGGCAAGCTTTCAGCATGAGAGTCTGTCTTTGGTATTTCCTACAATTCGAACAGGAGTTCAGCTGGCGCTCTAAACTGCTGGGGAAATTGGCTCTTCTCCACCTGGTTTCCACCAGTTCTGCAAAGATCACACAAAAATTGAAGCGAACTTCCTAAAATCTCAAAACACGCTGCAGCCATTGGAAGTTACAGGGAAACACCAGTGCAAAACCTACCAGCAAGGTCACACTCCAGAAGAGCTTGAGCTCTGGCTGCAGTGTGACTGGAGTGTGTGAGGAGCAAGAACTGCTAGATCATGTATGAGAAGGAGTTCTTTATCCACCCAAGTCAGTGGGAGCCACAATAAGTTTGCAGACTGCACTTTTCATTCATCCCACATAGAAATTGCCTGGAGAAGAGAAGGCTGCATGGAGACCTCATAGCAGCTTTCCAGTATCTGAAGGGGGCCTACAAGGATGCCAGAGAGGGACTCTTCAACAGGGGCTGTAGTGACAGGACAAGGGGTAATGGGTTAAAACTTAAACAGGGGAAGTTCAGGTTAATATAAGGAAGAAGTTCGTTGCTGTGAGGGTTGTGAGGCACTGGAATGGGCTGCCCAGAGAAGTGTTCAAGGCCAGGCTGGATATTGCTTGGAGCAGCCTGGTCTAGCGGAAGTCGTTCCATGGCATGGGTTTGGAACTGCATGATCTTAAGGTCCTTTCCAGCCCAAACCATTCTGGATTCTATGATTCTATAAATAAATAGCAATAAATCTGGAAACTATCACCTTCCCCCCCTTCCCCCCCTTCCCCCCCATCTCTAGATCAGACCCAAACTTTGGCAACCCTAGAGGAGACATGGGTTTTAGCTAGAAATTTTGGTGCATCTGCCCATATACATTTCAATGAAAGGGCCCAGAAACATCCCAAAGGATGTACCATGCCTTTTCGATATACTCAGTAGCTATTTCTGAACCCTGTAAGAAATTCTGTTGGAGCTGAGCTGCCAGGCAGGTAGTGTCACTGCAAGTGGAGCCTGACAGTGCAGAGGGGAGAAGGTGAGCTTAGAGAAAGCCCAGTGAAAGCATTGCTGTACAGCTGGGGAAGTTTAATGCAAGTGTTAACACCTAATATCCAGGTTGTTTGGGACACAGGAGACTGAAGGTTCATTTTACCTCCTGTGGAAACCCTTCACTCTGGAAACATTGGTGCATGTAGATTGGTTGAGCAGACTCATGGTGAACATTTATCCTCTGTCAGGGCTGCTCAGTCTTTAGGATTAGCTTTTAACTGTTTGCATCTGTAACTCTCAGCCAGAGAACAGGGTAGATCTTTGGGTGGTGAATGTCAATTCTGAGCTGCTCTGGGCTTGGGAGGAAGAGAGGCAGAAACCAGGGTAGTTACAGCCTTCGGAGGGAACTATGGAGCGGCTCTACTGTCAGGTCCTGAACTTTCACAGATTCAGGTGGTATCTCCAGACTTGTGTTCTGCTGAAAGCCGCGATGGCACAGCCAGGAGTTCCTCGCAGCATCAGGGCAGCTTTCAGCAGCTCCTAAGGGTGCCTTACTCCCTCAGCAGTGCTGTGCTTGTGGGAGGACACACAGATTGGTCCTGGAAACTTATGCAACTTTTGAGTGATCTTGAAAAAGAAGAGGAGAGGGGTTATTCCCAGGCCATATCAGTTTGCTTGTTTGGTCTGTGGTGCTGTCACACAAATAGTAGTTAATAATGTTCGGCTGTGGAGTGGCCATGAGCAATTAGAGCAGCACAAGCTGCTGAATCTGGCACTGCTGCCAAGAGAAATGTTTGTAGACCAACAGCCTGAAAAGCTAAAACTTCAGCCAGCTCCTCAGCAAAGGACTCAAACTGATATGCAGGGCATCGAGTATGTAATATAATAATGCAGACAAATCATTTTGTCTCCCACTTCCAATGTCTAAACCATGATCACATCACACTTGTCATTAAAAACGAAATATCCTTTCTTAGTAGATCTACGTCTTAGATGGCATCATCAGTTCAAGCATTCTTTCAGCTCCCCATGGTATTTCAACCAACAGATGGCAGCAACCCTATTCCTGATGGATTTTTGTTCTTACCAAGGCACGTGGTTGCCGGGTTCCCTGGGATGCTTCAGACATGACTGATGAGCCTGTGGTCAGAAGAGCACCAGAAATGTCCCTGTAACAGAGCAAGCAGCTGTGAAACACAAAGAGCCTCCACTGGCTGCACTCTCCACTGCATTCCTGAGGAGAGGATGGCTTACATGAGACTTCAAATGCTTCAGGAAGCCTGGCTGAGCCCTACCAGGGACATCAAACACTGCAGCCCCATGAGCTGCATGGCAGCTGGCATTCAGCATCACCAGTTTTGGTATGAACTCTGAGTTTTGTGCTCTATTCACACACTGCCCCCACCCTGTTTGTGAAACAGCACTTGGCACAAAGCACAAGTGTAGGTGGTTCTTTGGGTCAAACACCACAGGCACTTCTTGCTTCTCCTGGCTCTTCGCCACTTGTCTTGTAAAGGCATTTGGCCATTCACAAACTGCCACAGGCTTTTCCCTCTGACAAACCACTTTAAACTCCACCTCTTCTTTCTTAGCCAGCACTCACAGTTTACATCCGTTCTTTGTTTTAAATGTGCAGTTAAGTTGGCCATGTGTAGCAGTGGTATAAAATTCATTTTTGTGTGGACATCCAAGCCAACAATGTACCTTTGTGGAAAGGATGGCAAGGCACCTCCTGGGCTGCATTAAGAAGGGTGTTTCCAGCACGTCAAAGGAGGTGATCATTTCTGCCTGTTCAGTCCTGATGAGACACTCTGGGATGCTGTGTTCAGGTCTGGGCTCCCCAGTAGATGCATGGACATACTGGAGACACCATGAAGATAATCAGGGGATTGAAGTGTCTGACATATGAGGAAATGCTGAGGAAGCTGGGACTGTTCAACCCAGAGACAGGACGGCTCAGGGGGATTTTATCAATGTAGATAAATATCTGTGCTGGGAGACAGTGAAGGCAACAGAGACAAACTCTTCTTATTGGTGCCCTATGGAAAGTCAGGAGGCAATGGGCACGAATGAAATTTAAACACAATAAATACATTTTTCACTCTATGAGTGATTGAACAATGGAACGGGTTGCTCAGAGATGTTGTAGAGTCTCCATCCCTGGAGATATTTAAAACCCAGATAGACATGGCCCTGGGCAACCAGCTTTAGGGGGCCTTTCTTGATCAGGCATTTGGGCTTCATAAAGTCTAGGTGCCTTCTAACCGCAAACCTCAACCATTCTGTGGCTGTTGAATTGTTTGAATAACCTTGTTTTCAATATAAGTGTATTTTTCATGAAGTGAGAGCTGAGGCCAAGAAATGACAAAGACAGATGAATCAGTGGAATCTTGTCATTTTAGAAGGTCTTTTCAATGACTTGACCGTTCCTTAAAGTAATTGTGTGACTAAGCCTTGCTGGTAACTTTATTCCTCGGAAACTGGAAGCCTGCTGAATTCCAATCCACATAAAAACTTGCCCTGCCAATACCTCAGATACCAGATGAATAACCTTCCTCCTCCATCACCAGTTGTGCTAAACAAAATACATCAGGCATCTTAATTAGGTGTATGCAGTCATCTTGGAAGGCACATAGAAAATGACCTAATCCACTATTAGCTCACAGAGTCTGGATTCTGTTGGGATTTTCTTTATCCACAATCAGCTGCATATGTTAGTGTACCTCTGCAAAACACCTCTGAGGCAGACAAAACACCTCCACATGATTGCACTGTCCTTGTTCCTCTGGTTTTGGTGCTGGTCTGCGTTTTGTCTTTGGTGCCCCATAGCAGGAGCTCTCTGGAGCTCTGCTTGTGCATAGCCCAAGCACAGTGGGGCCCTCTTGACTCTGCTCTGCATAAATACATCAGATTGCTGCTCTCCCTCTCATTTATGCAGTCCCCAGGGAAGCATTAGCGGTGCTTGCCTCCGAAGAAGATGGATAAGAGAAAGCTTACCTTATCAGCCCTCACTCAAGGGTCAGACACAGCTAGGGTCTCTCCACTGAGAGGAGGACAACACTCAATGCTCATTGCACATGGAAGGACGGAGGCAGAGACATGCTCAGCTGTGCTGTTCACAGAGATTAAGGATGTGAGAGCAGGGGTTGCAGTCACAGTACTCTAAGAGAAATGGGTACACATGCATAGCCCTAGAAGATGCTTCATTTGGTTTTGCTCTTTTGAGCAAAGCCAAAGCAAAAATAAATCAAAATAAACATTGTAGCTTCTACAGGTTCACTGCAGAACAGCCCAGCTGTAATAACAACAAATCACACACAGTGCACAGCTCGTTTTTTCTCCTGTAGGTTAACAAGAGAAGGTCACAGCAATCATGTTTAATAAAAAAAAGGTTTCCCTTATTTCCTGGCACTGGCTTGAGCAATTGCCCAGTAAGAGCTGCTTTCAAAATCACTCCCCAGTAATTCTGTCCCTTTTCTGCTCAATATTCCATGAGGCACTTGCAACCAAGCAGATTATTTCTCTTTTTTCAAAACCATGAAACTATGATATTAATTTATCCCAGGTTCTGGCCAGCACGCGTTATAAGCCTCTGCAGACTGTATATTAGCATGGGAATTTTGAATACACGGTAAATGAAATATATTACATTCAAATGAAATCTCAAGAGGGCAGCTTCAAATGCTGGTTTAATTCCACTGCTTTTTTAAAGTATGTGCATGGTATGACAATAAGTCACTGGGAGACATTCTGCCTAAACTGGTAAACTAATGCACTGCTTTCTCCCAATGACACCTTGTATTTTCCTTTCAACAGCTACCCCCAAGCTTTGATTATCAGCAGATCATAAGAATCTGTAATCCTGGCTGTAAGCAGTCTGTGTGGTGAAAGCAGCTCATCTTTTTTATGCCTTGCCCATCACCTAGCACACAGCCACTTCTCAGTACCTGTTGAGCTACATTACCTGTAGCTGCATCCATCCTACCCAAGAGCAGCCACACTGAACACAGGCTAGCCACAGGCAGCTCTGCTTGCAGGATGCCCGTGACATCTTAGGATGGCAGCAGGCTCTGCAGACACATTAATGTGTCTGGAAACCTCACCCTTGGGGTCTTATTCACCTGGACTGCTGCTCTGAGAGTGCTTTGCTGTTAGCAAATGCCACCAGGCCTGAGGAGACTGAGGAGACACCAGCCCACAGATAATGACTCACATGGCATGACTGTCACTGCCATCTACTCAAGGAACAGAATGCCACGGTAGTGGAAAGTGAGCCTGCAAATTGTCCTCAGAGCAGTGCTCACAGAGAAAGCCACCATCATGGGGAGACTGGCCATGCATGAGCCTCAGCTATAAGTATCACTACACTTGGGGCAGTATAGTCATTGCTGGGTTGAGATGCTGGACACAGAGACTGCATCTGGAAAAGGAAAGGAACCAGGCAGGCATTTCCCAAGCCAGTGCTGCCCTGCTCACTGATGCCCTGCGGGGAAACACTCAGCTCAGGCTTCCCAGCAGCTGAAGGGCAGAAACATAGGGCCTCACACCTTCTTGTTACCCAGACACACCTACCAGCTCAGGTCCTGCAAACAGCCAGGGCTCTCCTAGCTGTCAGATCTCTACCCCCATAGCAATTCACCCTAAAGCAACCCATGTTCTGCTGCCCCTCTGTCAGCCCCATTTGCCTGTCTAGTAATACAAAAGCCCCTCAAACTGTTGGTCTGTTAAGTTAGATGGGTGCTGCTGAGCTGTGGGAGCTGGAACCCTCTGAGAGTGTGGTGTGAGAAGAGGAATACAACCCCTAATGTGTCTGTGCCTGCATTTCCCCATCCTAAGGCTATCTAGATCCCTTGAACACTCTTCTTGCTTGGAAGGTTTTAGTGGGAACTGTGATCAAGCAGTCTCGATCCACATAAATCAGCCTTCCTTCACCGCCAATCTGCACTTCTCACCCCTGCTGCCTCTGCCCCAGCAGCTCAAGTTTCCACCTCAGCCTGCACATGCGTGGACCTCACTGCTTCTGAGCCCAAGCCAGCCCTTTCTGCCTGCACTCTGAACACTTATCCTGCTTGTATACCAAGCTCCTGCTCCAGCGGTTCATATGCTGTAGCATATAAATGAACATCATCTGCGTCAGGAATTTAAATAGAAATTAGCCAGCAGAAGAGATTGAAGGACACTCCATACTCTTCAGGCCCTAAAGAACTCTACAGAAACAAAATATTGCAGGAATGAATTAAATGCTTGTACAGTGTTCTTATCCCTAACATCAAGCTCAGCAGAGAAGATAGATAGATAGATAGATAGATAGATAGATAGATAGATAGATAGATCACCAGGCTGTCCACTTGTATTGGTAAGCCCCAGCTAGAGATGGGAAATTGGGAAACGGCATAGCTACAGCACAAGGGAAGTGCTGGGGATCATAGTACCCTACAAACAGGAAGGCAGGGCAGGGAAAAGTTAGCAAGAAAAGTACTCCCCTTTCCAAAGTCAGTTAGAAACAGCTTCCAGACACCATTAGGATGTTTCCAAGAAGGAAGTATGGTTTACCAGAAAGTGCCAGGAATGCCAGTATGGATTACACAGAGGGCAATTCTGGTTACTTACAGAGCTGGTGAAAAAAGCTTGCAGTTATGACAACAAAAGCACCAAACTCATCTCTGCAGAGAGCATGGAGGGAGATGAGGGACTGTCGTGATCAGGCAGACACAACAGCATTGACAGCTGATGTGTGTGGATGCTGGCAGCCCTGGGAACACATGCGGTCAGCATAAAGCAGAACACAACCTGAGGAGCCACAGACTGCAAAGAGCTGACATAGTCCATATGCCTGAAGGCCATGGAGAGGCCACACCGGAGCCTCAGATGGGGCCCTCTCTTTGTATGGTCATTTCTGACTGGCCTGAGGTGGGGACCCCTGCAGACAAGCCAACAGATGTCATGAAATGCCTTCAACCTCAGCAGTGTCAGCATGGCAACACAGATGCAAGGTGCCAAGCAAGGTGATAGCTTTCAAAATGCTTAAGGTTTCTGAGAAAGAGTTTAAATATTCACACAGGCAATAACACCAGGGTTTAGAAGGGAACAAGATATCATGGCTAGTTAATTTTTGATGCTACAAAGCACTGTTACCCTCCTCCAGGACACAGCAGGACAGCTGAAATCACTTTCTCCTTCAACTCCAAGATCTTAGTGATCATCTGGAGTAAAGCTCTAACAATGCTCGGCTATATATGCTCCGAGATGTGCTACTCAACAGATTTTTTTCCACCAGACAGAGGTTTTGGGAAGTAGGTGGGACATTTCAGGATAGCTGGAGAGGGAAAATAACTTTGAACTGAATAATCTGAATCTTTTGGGATGTGCAAACGCAAGTATTCTACTTATGGAATGGAAGTTTCTCTGACTCCAAAAGGATAAGTTCTGATAAAATGGGGAGAGTTACTTAATGCTTTTAAGAGCTAAAGGGGTTGACTATGAGAAAGGCTGAGAGTATCTTTACTGTAAAGATGTAAAAACTATATGCATTAACTATGCTAAGGTTCTGCACTAACCAAAAGGGAAAAGTCTCCATGATCAATTGGATGAACAATTATCAACAAGGAAAGAGCTTACTGAGAGTGGAAGGAAGACATGAGCGACAAAGCAGGCCATTCTCTACTGGTTAAGAAGTACTGGGAAAAAGTAAGAATTGCCAAATAGTCACCTGAGTTAGAAACTGAACAGCAAAATAAGAAAAACATAGCAAAAAGCTGTGAGAGCAAAGCAGGCAGCTTGCAATCAGTTCTGGGTAAAGAGATTACCCAGGTAGAGTCCCCCAGACTTACACCCCTTCATAGGCCTCTGAAGAGAAATTATTTGGAACACAGTATGTGATTCCCATAGATCAACTTCAGGCAACATCTGAAGTGGAACAAGTACAGAGTGTAAATACACAGGAGAGAGAAGAGCTCGTCTAAGTGGGAAACAAGCTGCAGATGAGTACCGGCTGAAATCAGAGGGTAGCTTCCAGCTCATAGAAGAGGGTGGTCTGTAATAGTTTATCAGGAGAGGTAGTAAGAGCAAGCAGGTTAAGTTGCTTTGAGCCTGGTTCCTGCAAATCTTTTCAAAGTACTCCTGAAGATGATATCACTGCAGACAGTGTATTTCTAGTGCCTGAAAGTGCAGAGCACTGGCTGCAACACACCATCAGGGCAAATAAACTTACACAAACTGTAAGAAGGTTTAGCTCCAATAAAAGAAGCATTATTTTCTCTCTTAAACTTGTCCACTGCTTGTCAATAGAACTATTGTGTCGATAAATTTTTTATTCAAGCATTTCAATCCAGCTGTGACAGCACAAAAAAATCTTGGATTCATGTAAGAGGTGTAAGCGGGATCACTCACCATGCCCAGAACAACTTGATTAACTGACTACCAGAAAGGTGACTTCTCGAATCTACAAAAATCATTGCTTTAGTCTAATGAATTTCATAGTGCAGCTCTTAACCACAGTGACTTTTTAGTTTGTATTTTTCCATGATCCATGTATGCTAAGTACAAATGTTGCTAAATTTTCAGCTCATTTCTTACATTGTCCCCAACAGGGTATTTGCAACACTGTGAAGCTGAAGTAATTTAATTTCTCCAAATAGTTATTTTGTTCATGGATAATGGAAATAGCTTGGACCTTTCCTATGCATTACTTATTATCAGGATAACTGGGGAAAGAAGAAGTTAAAAACACAAGCAGTGCCTTGTCTGAGCACCTAGGCTGCGTCCTGGGTATTACTAGGGTAAAGGCATTGCAGAAAAGCCTGTGCCACATGAATAGTGCCCTACACTTTCTACACTTTCCTGTTCCCCTGTTCTCCACGCTCCATGGACTTGCCCAAGCTTCTCCTGATCTGGGACAGCAGATCTCACTGCCATCTTTGCCAAATGCAGCTCCACACAGATTACAACCACATGGTCAAGCAGGACAAATCTGATCCTGATTAAGGGCAAATACCTAATTTCTCTTCTATTAGATTAGCCTGAGTGCATCAGGGTATTTACTCTGACTTCATGCTTCATGTGATCTTCTGACACGTTTTGGAAGGACGAGCAATGCCTTTTCTGGTGTGGAATTACAATGGCTAACAGCAAACCCTATAGTGGGTGGTCACTGCTTCTATACCTTGAGTCATATGGCCGCAGGAGTTTTGATTCATTAGTGGGCCATCTAAAACCAGATTTACATCTCTTAGAGGTGCACTGCTGCTCTAATCAACACCGTGTGGGGCTGTGTTTTCTCTCCCTCTCCACCAACACACCATGGTGTTTGACAAGAAGGATGTTCTTCCCTCTCAGGAGTCTGCTAAAGGAGTAATGGACCTGGGAGGCAGAGCAGGCTCTTTTCTGCCCTGAATTATGCAACACTTCCCCTGCCCTCACCTCATTGCCCCTGGTACTACTGGCAGTAACAAAGCCAAGCCCCAGGCTGGCATTGCAGCAATACTGGTGGCAGAATATCGAAGGGGAGATATCAGATCTATCTCTGTCACAGACCAGAAAGCCAGGTGGGTGGTACAGCAGAAAGGCAGGCTTGGAGAAAGCCTGTCATGTGTTTTTAGTCTAATTCAGTTTGGTCTCCTTGGCAGTCACTGCAATACTTTCCACGCACAGTTAAAAATACATTTACACAGGCTAAGCAATGACTACAGTGGAGCGGGGCAGTCTGATACACCGTATGTGGTACAACTGTAACTGCATGCTGGGGCTTGCTCCTTTCCCAAAGGGGCTTCTGTAGTCACAGTTTGCTGTTGGCTGTCAGGACATGACTCCAGAGATGCTGGTGCTTCTGAGCTTCCCCGTGCTTGGTGCCACCAGATGCTGGAGTGCAGCTGGGGGCTTGCTGACACACCACGTTGTACTGCTCTTGGCTCCATCTCATGCACAATTTGGTGGTCTTCAGTTAAAGACTGTACTTACATAAGTAGTAATGAAAACAATCTTTTCAAGTGTTGGTCCTTTCCAACCTTAACTATTCTATGATTCTATGATTCTATGAAGTGTTAGCTTCAGTGTGTCCTTAAAACCTAGATACTTCAGCTCTTAGAGTACTTTATTGTATAAAACCACAACATAACAATGAAGTCCTCCAGTCTTCAGCCTCATGTATCACAAGTTCCTTAAAATCCTGCTAGCTTTAGAAATAAAACCTTCCATTATTTAGCATTAGAAAGAATAAAGCTTAAGGACAAAAGTGGAAGCATATTTTTGCTGCATGAGCAGTCTATGAACATTGGTTGGTGCTCAAAAACCTCTTTCTGAAATGTCTAATGTGAATTCCCGGTTATAATGTTTTGCTTCTATCACATATGCTCCATCTGTAAGATCTGAATCATTCTTGAAGAAAACAGGAGGGTCTCCATGGTGACAAACTCCTGTGGTCTGAAAAACCTGTGACAATATTTTCTCCATATCCTAACATTTGTATTCGGGGGGGGGGGGGGGGGGGGGGTG